>BMAT01013775.1:56190-66264 GCA_019649035.1 Elysia marginata | reverse complement strand
TCTGACTTTTAAAATAACACTGTAACCTATGTGAACGAAGCTCGGCCTTCTTATAAACCGCCGGGTACAACAGCGCTCTCTATGTGGGGTCGAGCCGATACTTTCCGAATCTCAAGCTGCTGAAAGCGAGCTCGTAAAAGTACAGCCTCGGAAAGTATTCTCTCTGTGGTCGCCTATAGTCAATCAAGACGTGTTTTAACGCATTGTACTCTGGGAAGAGTGGTTAGCGTGTCGCACTCGTGATCCGGCGGTCGCGGGTTCGATTCCAGACCGTGCAATGTAGCAATTGCCTTCGGAAAGCAATTTTCTCTCAATTGTCCTCAGTCCACCCACCTGTAAAATGTGGTAATGCTTGCATCTGTGATATGCGCCTACAACACCCTGCATATGGGTTAAAAGTGGCTTTCAAATATACTGGTCTGCTGGGACATTAGTGGCGCCGCTCTTGTGGCGACACATTTACGCTGAGAAACGTAGTCAAATTTCCCGAGAGGAAATAATACATTGTAATAAAAAAATATACTCGATTTACCAGCTAAGCTCTCCGAATAAAGTTCATTCATTGCATCGAGCATTCCTAGCATCAGCCTTAAAACCTTCGCCTTCCTTGTGCTGTTAGACATTTGAGCGAGCTGCATGCTCTCTACCAAGCTGGTCTGCAGACTCTGTAAAATAAGATTTAAAGAGGTTACCAAGAATCTACTTAACTGGGAAATAACTCAAACTGATAAATGAAACCTCTAATAAACAGTATTCCGCTGATGTTCTGTGTAGTGTTTGAGAGGCTCCCCAAGATGTTCCTGTTGATTTCCCGAGAAGGCAGTTCTTTTTTTTTTAAATTTTATTGGCGCATCCTGCAAGGCGTTTCCGGTGGGTGAGCTGTCTATTCAGCATGGCACGAAGATAATTTATTTTTTGTTGTTTTTTCCTGCAGGAAGTTAATTACCTTCAACTTTCATGTCCAGTTTCTTTGATGCTTGACGGTAACCAAAATGAAATATAGATGACACTGATTTGGTTGTGTTCATTCTTAGGTACCATACGTCAAAATAGTTTTTTAACACCGTGTTATCTCGATTGATCACATCTACAATTTCTCTTCAGTCTTTGAATGCAAGTCACAGCGTAGAAATAAACCTCCCTTGATATTTGAGATAAGCTGTCTTAAGCGTATCAGTTAAAGGCCTAAGTTAAGCTCCGTTCAATATACTTGGCCTTATGAGAAATAACTTATGCAATCCCTTAGACGATATATCACGCTATATAGTATAAGTGAATTGGTCTTCTAACACGTGTTAAGCATAGTAATTAAAGGAATTTTGCACTGCCACATTTTTTAAACAATTTTTTATTTGGCTAACTAAATTGCTATAATTGGTAAAGATATTCGCTGTTTTTTTTTTTGTCGAAATTTTCATATACGAGACAATAGAGCACCAAACACTTACATCATTGGAAAAGGGCAAGCGATGGTCCTTGAGGTCATGGAGCAAGTTATGAGACATTGAGAGACCAACTTGGTTGAGCAGGCGAGCTCTTGATTGGCTGGATTTTCTGATTTGGAAGATCACGTGCTCCATCATGTCCGGGGATAGAGTCATTGTATACTGGACGCGGCTTGGTTCAATAAGCTCTATTGTAGATAGAAGCTTCTTATCGCCTGCCTGTGAAGAGAGTATTTCTATCAATATTGAATGCAAGTCTCCTGTAACCATCAGGCTCTCGGTTTCAGTAGTAGAGTTATTTTTTTTTAAACATTAAAGCAGATGAAAAAAATTGACTATCATTCACCAGATTAGGGTATAAAATTTAAACAAATCCGCGCATTTATACGATTTTAAATCACGTTTTGTAGATTTGCACGCATACGTATATCATTCGTATGGCTCAAAACTTCTACAAAAAGAGCCAGTAATTGTAAAAAAGAGTTTCTGAGATGTAAATGATGACTTGAGAGATAGGAGAGAAGATCAATGTGATAGACAAGCAGAAGTGCTAAGAACATAAAACAGTTATAATTATATATTACAAAAGATGATAAAACCGACTTTTTGTAAAATTTTTTCAAGTTTCGGGCAGGTTCGTGATTGTTCGGTAAAATTATGAACAATTTCCGGGTGGTGCGAAAATATGAAAAATTTCCGGAAGAATGGAGAAGATAAACTAACAGCCATAAAAAAGTAAGACTTCTTCCAAATACAAAGCTCCCCATTTAGTCTCGCAATGGAAATATTTTACCACCAGAAACAAAAACTGAGACATTTCGGAGATTATTCGTACCCTCTTCCTCTGCGCTACAGTAACTGAGAAGATGTAGATCCTATTGCTTTTTATACTTTTACGTTGGTTTTTTGTTTAAATTCATTTTGTTGTGATACTATTTTTGAAAGTTCTTCTGTTATTTTTCATGTACGTTATTTTTTTCTTTGTTATAGGAATAAGTATACAGAATAAACAAAGTGTATTATGTGGTGTGTTTATGTATGCGAATATACCTGAACCCTGTCCAAAACAATTTTCCCTTTGGAATTAATAGAGAAATATCTTATCTTATGTGCAGCCTAATCACCTCAATATTGATTTCAATTAACGCTGGTTTCAACAGGGAGATGTTTCCCTTGGTCTCAGCCCCCAGTTGGTCTGTATAAACCCAGGAACATTCTGTGAGAAGTTGAGGTGACACCGTCAAGGATGTTGTAAGAGTCCGCTCACCAGGGAAACTCGGTACCTAAAGAACAATTTGAACCTTGTTTAATTTTAAACTAATTTTTAAAAAATCACAAAAAGCTTAACTCAAGTTGCAGAAACATCTAAGCGAAATAACATCTGCATGTCCGCGTGATTTTATCATGGCTTTTACAGTGCAAATCTACCTGCAGCCTTGGCAATATCTGAGTACCAAATGATAGTTTAAGAAGACATCTGGCATTGACAAAATATGGCAAATAATTGTGAATATTCACTTGCATTCGCAAAAAAAAAATTAACCAGGGCTTTATGATATAATGAGAAATATAATATGATAAATTTTGTGGTGAGTTGAATTAGCAACAATAAAAATCTGATACTTTATAAAGAATTCCTCATTACTTTCCAAACTTTCCTGGTATCTATAAAAGGTATCATCAGTATGGTTGGACATGCATCCAATACACACAGAGTTTGATGTGTGCTCTGTGGTGTAACTAACCCTGCCCTCTACCCGCAGTCTTCCATCCAGTGTAATCGGCTGAACAGGCGTCGACTTCCCTGACACATCAATTTGGTACTCCAATAGAGAGCTGGTCAAGTTAATGTGCGTGTCCAGAGTTCCATCCTTGATATCTGTCCTTTCTGATAGTGATGGTATAAAAAAAAACTTAATACATGTATTGTTTCCATCATTCTGTCTAGCATAACTGTAGCTGTATCGTATTTTGTTTCTTTACATTTTGAAGGTCAGGCTCCAAGCTTGACACTATAAGGTTAATCTAAATTAGGGAGTTATTTCCTGCTTTACCTATTTAGTGATGCCTTTCCCCCAGCTTCTGCTGCAAAAAATTTAATGATATATAACAAATATTCATCGACCATACTCATATAAACATAACACGACCTAAGATATTATAATAGTCTTTTTTGTATTTGTCTATGCAGCGTATAAACTATAAATAAAAACGATAGTAAAAAATCTAAACAAATTGACAATGTACTATAATTGTTTGTATTGATGTAGAAGTCGAGCAAAGTTTGATTGTATTGTGCCTCTAGCTTTCCTGAAAGTTTGGAGAATCTCAAATGGCTGTAAATGAGTGCGGTCTACGTTCAAATAAACAAGAATATTCTCACTTTTTTACATGGCTATTGCTATTTTTGCCTTATAAGTATATTTAGTTTGAATTGATCTTAATGAAGTGCAAACACGTAAGAATAATTTTATTGGTGATAGTGAAAAGATGAAACCTTTCCTTGCTTCACTTACCAATGTAAGCCATATCAAAGGAAGGGTTGGTGTTATGCAGAAGAGCGAACACACGTACAGCGTGTTGGGTAGGTGAAGCCTGGTTGTATTCAATCTGATGACTACAGTAAGGGAAAAGATGGGGGCAAGGTTGTGAAGAATGAACGATTTTGTGTCTGTTATAATATTGGAACTTTTATGATTTATAATCGTATGTTTGTTTTTTCTTCTGTTCTAGTTGCTTCATCCGTTTTGTAGTGCTATATTTTTTTCTGGAAACAAACATCCTATCTCAATGGGAGAATGAGAATAGAGCGCAAAATTATCTTTCTTGCCCGCAAACATTTGTTTGAAAGAGAAAGTTTTCCAACAAGAGCGATAATTTGCACTCTAATCCAAATTTTCGATGTATATATATAGAAATGCCATATTATGTAAACATCTGAGGAAAAAAAACTTATATGCTGAGGAATCCAATTCAGCTGTGATTTATATCAAACATGACATTCCTCGTTCACCAAAAAAATACCAGCTATATAAAGATAATAAACTATCGTTATTTATTTTTTGACAAATAGATTTAAGAATAACTGTAAATTATTGCTTTTTCGATAAAAAAAAATTTTTTCGACACAATGCCGCATTGTTACTCCATGAATATTTAAAAAAGAAAATTACTAATCGAACCAAGATGGTGAGTGGCAAAAGAAGATAGCGCAACTTTTGCTTCTGATGCTGCTGCTGCTGCTGCTGCTGATGATGATGATGATAATTGTAAGGAGTATGATGATGATGGTGGTGATGGTGATGATGATGATGATGATGATGATGATGATGATGATGATGATGATGATGATGATGATGATGATGATGATGATGATGATGATGATGATGATATGCTGATGGTGGTATTGGTAGTAGTGACGTTAGTGATGATGGCCGTACTGATGATGGTAACAAATTTCTTTAACCTTAAGTTAGTCCGCGGCGCTCTCAAGTAAACTTCTGAAGAGAACTGATTGAAATGTACGTTGTCTTGAGACTGAAGGTGCGCGCGGGCTAGGAATGACCTGTCCATACTATGCTTGTCGGTCTCCACTAATGTCCAGTTGTGTTGGTGCAGGAACTCCTGGGGATTGCTGCGCTGGTCAGTCCACACATCAAAACTTAAGTGGTGGATCTGGTCCCACCCGTGGCCGCGAAACCACCAGGTGTAGGCAGTGGCTGACGGAGAGGGACTGCGTGAAGACAAGAATAGTTGAGAAAAAAAATCACTGATTGCTGAGATTTAAATGCTTTTTATCAATTTACAAAATTTAAAAATTCAAGGTATTCAGACAACTGCTTAAAATAAGCAGGGTTTTTTTGCTTTGCATCTTCTATGCACAACATACACAAATGCCCACAATATTTCATCGTGACTCTGAAACGAAATCTCCACATTCGAGGAGAGAGGAGGGGGTCAGTTATTGGGAGGCATTTTAAAATGCTTGCTCTCTGTAATTTCAGACACTGATCGAAACATTAATTTTAAAGAGATATGGTTTAAATGCCACAGGTGAAGATATTGCAAGAATATTAAAGACTGTTTATGTTCGTGGCGTAGTTACGGTCTAGAAGAGAATAAGAAAGCTTCAAATTGCATTCACACTTTGATTAGGCCAAAGTATACGCCAACTCCAGCTACCATTATCATCTATAAAAAAATTGATCGACTTTATGATCTTTTATAAAAATCCCCAAAGATCGTCATTTGTAAACTACTTGAAAATCCAGAGAACTGAACACACCTGCATGAGACAATACAGACTTTGGCTATTTTTCTCCCAGTAATGACCATTTTACAAATTAGATATAATACCTGTCGGTTAAAACCAAACCTGTTACTTACTCTCGTCCTAGGAAATTTGTTCCGTTGAGCTGCAGTATAGTTTCGCTTCCTCTTGGCATTGCTACTTCAACATGCCAGTTTGTTTTGGGCCCTACCACGTTTAACTCCGGCAGAGGGAATTCCTTGCCAAGCTGCGTCTTAAATTTGGCGTCCAAACCTATACTCCAGCGTGGGAGATCCCATAGAGACGGCTGAAATTATAATTAATGAAGTTGTTTTGTTTATGTTATTTTTATGAGAGTTAACATCTCCACTTACGGTAGAATCTTAATTGATATTTTATGGAGGATGAATCAGTACCAAACATTCGGCTCTGTGACTGGGAGGCTCGGGTTCGAGTCCTGTCTCGGCAGATTGGTGTTTCATGCTTGGGAAAGCCTCTTATGCACACATTTCCTCGCCTTACTCAGGCGTTTAGAGAGCACCCAACTTTAGGCACTGAAAGATTTGTCAGTATTCTGAAGTGATACACTTGAATTGCTGCTGCTGTTTTGCGAAATCAGAGTATTATTAATTTGATTGGTAACGGCCTGTCGGGGAACTCATTTAAGGCGCTCTGAGTATTTTAATGGGTTAGTTACTGAAATTGAGTTCTGCCTATAATATCTTGAGTCTTAGATTAAAGCATAGTTTCTATAGTCTTGTGGCTATCGGCAACTTAGATGTAACATATTTTCATTTTGAGAACAAACGTCAACAAAACTAACAACTATTATAACGTAGAAAAAATGCATAATAATAAGAGTCATCTGTAACAGCCACACAACCAATAATACTAATAGATGAATCACAAATCCACTTCTCAAATGGGGACATAACTTATATTGGCACAATTGCGCTTCGAAAGAGTGAAAGCTCAAAAACAGACGCTAACCATTCTCTGAGTATTGGAAAATCATGCCTCTAAGTATTAAAACAAATACTGTGCACAACGGGTCTGAAACGAATGCTGATCAGATTACATGTAATTTTTCTTTTGTTATGTCTTCTTCACTGTTCAAAAAGTATCGTTTCAGTCTTGTTGCAAAGTCAAAAAACCTTTATACCTGGTGTAAATTAAACTTATAAAGCACTTATGGGAGTTATAAGTTTTCGAATGACTCCTAATTAAACCCTTTTTGAATGGTTCAAAGCCTAGGCAAATTAGCTGACAGACAACGGGTTTTGGGATTCTTCCCAAATTTGCAAGTATCTATGCAGCCTCCATTCTTCTCTGTTTCCTGTGTTAGGTCTTTGACTTTGATAACTACGGAATGTATGTCTTAATATTTCCCTTTTTCAGAGTGCATCCAAACTGAACGGTGGGAGGGGGGGTATTTCCGAATATTTTAAATATGAATATTTGGGACATTTGCCCTTATCCTTTCAGACAGCTAAACGAAGAAAGATTAAAAGCACCAAATGAAAATCCCTTACATTAATTTTTTGCTTCTGTAATGACAACATTTCAAACGCCTGTGAGAATCAGCGCCCGATTTGGTGCCTTTTCTTTTAAAGAAAAGTTCAAAAGAGATCCTTCTTTCTAAAACGGCGTTTTACTAATATTACAAATACTAATAGCCTACCTTGGCATTTGGTCTTTCATCAACCCCTGCGATTTCTGTCACAGCTTTCGCATAACTTTCTGTAGGAGAGCTGTCCGAGGAGTTTTCACCATTGGCAACCATGTTGTAGAGACTAGACTATACAAAAGAGAAAAATAAAGCTAAGTACACAATTTGTCTCTGGGAACTGCTTTTCTAGTCTCATACAGAGTTTTTTAGTGCTTTCAGAATTGAGAACAACTTTATCGAGCAGCTTTTATTGTTTATAGCGTTTCCACAAAATAGAATTTAATACAGATTCTTTGGCTTACCTTGACCGTGTGGAAAAGCGAGGCAGCTTCTTCTTCTATAGATTTTTCCATGTGTTTCAGTGATTCTACCATGGTAGCGAGCGATCGCTTTGAACGCTGAGGACAGAAAGTGTGTTTAGATTGCAAGTCATGTCATTGTGTTCAATATTGAGTTTTGCTTTATCTATAGTTTGCAATATTGTCGAGTTTCATGAGGCGTCAAGCTCCGACAAGATGAAAGCGAATAGCAGCAAAACCAAGTGATTAAATACTCTGTAGTATTTTTTTCTGAAAAGGATTACGCCTTACGATCAAAGATTTACATTGAGAAGAAGCTAAAAAAGAGTTTGTTTAAGCTTCTCTTTAAAATATCGCAGTAAGTACCGTAATTTTTTCGTCAATCTATATCATTGCAATCGAGCAAGATTGTTTCCTTTTCACGCTTTTCCCACACAAAATCTCAACTAAGTTCCACTGTAGGCACCTTCCTCCCATGGGTTCGTCGAGAAAAGTCAATATCTGCGCTTATGTCAAGGTCGGCAAAGCGATTTCTGCGCGGACCCATGAGATGTCCTTTTAGAATGAAGTCATACTCATCATTCATGGTTGCATTCAAGTTGTAATCATAATGAAGCTGGTCTGTGGTCGTCATGTTGGTGACACGTGAAGTTGTGCGCAGGAAATCCTGTAAGGAAATACAAACTTCTTATTCAGCTAAAGCAGTTCCCTTCAACGAACAAAGAGTTTTCGCTTTACTGTGATCAAATTTAAAAGAAGTTTTAAAACAATTTGTAATCTAATCTCAACGTGGTATTTTGTTAAAGCATGTACAAAGCCTCATGTTGGTTCTATTAACACTTAGTAATAAAATATCTTGTTCGAAGCTTCGAAAACTCGGTATTTCCCCCATTCTTTCGCCTTAGCTAAATAATACCATTTAACTTCATGTCTCCCAGCTCTAAACAAAATGTAGTTTGCACGAGCATACTAAATTTAGATTTGTGAAACGAAGTTTTGCATTAAGTGCAATTTATAAAACAACTCTCATTTTTTTTCTAAACATAAGTTGCAATTTTTTGTACTTATGGATTGTTCGACCAAAAAAAGCGAAGTAGAAAGAAGCATAACGTCATCGCTTTGTGAAATTAAAACAATGATGCAAACAATTTGTCTACAATTGATGTGTCATGCTGATGATCTTTGATTGTTTAAAAGGTTTTAATACATCGGTTCCAGAGACTTTTAAATTCATTTGCAGTATTCTCTTCAAGAATTCCAATCTTTGACAATATTTTTATATAAAACTGTCAATTGAACATCCAGGACACATTATGTTTAAAACTTAACCCATTCACCATATATATTTTTTACCGACAAGCTTTGTGTTTGGTTTAGCGAAGGTCTAATACAGCTCTAATATCTTACTGACCACTCCGTCTAATGTTGTCCAGTGGAGATCCGAGCTACGGTTTGCTCCCTCCATGTCAGCCTTCATAGTGGTCACTGTGGTCAAATTTTTGCCTGAGACGACGGGTGAAATTTAAAACCTTTATATCATGTATTATTTTTGGATTCTTAAATAGAATTTTTATTTCCAAAACGTTATCCTCGAACGGTTACAATCAAAGAATAACATCTACTAAGAATATTTGGCAAAAGTGTTATTTTCCACGTGAAAACTATATTTAGGTCTTCTTTTATTTTTCTTTTCAAATTAGATAACGTAAATGAAACTACTCTTCAACGTTCTAAAAAGTCTTATATTTCAGAAATAATTTTGAATAAACGACACAGGTTACGAATTCTAGAGAAGAAAACATGAATCAGACCTGATTGCCTTATATATCGACGATAGGTACTTACTATCTCTTACCACAAGTCTTACTGATTTATGATGTTTCTATTCCCAAGCCAGGTCTAGTCGCTTCTTTTTTCCTTAACTGGTAACAGTATGGTCTTTTTGTGGAAGCCCCTAGTCGCTTATTTTTTCCGTACATGGTAAGAGTATGGTCACTTTGTAGAAGCCCCTAGTCGCTTCTTTTTTCCTTACCTGGTAACAGTATGGTTACTTTGTGGAAGCCCCTTCGGGTCTCAGCAAAAGAGGTCATAGAGTCAAAAGTCTCTTGGTGCAAGGACAGCTGTGTCTGGTGGCCTGAGGCTGCCGCCATCGCCGTGTCAGGATGGAAGGCATAGAACAACCGTAGCCTTGGGTGGCTGGTTGTGTCAGATGGGCGTAGTATGGTAAAGTTTAAGTTATTGGAAAGTAGTATCGGAACTATAGTAGTAGTAGTAGTAGCAGCAGCAGCAGCAGCAGTGGTAGTAGTAGTAGTAGTAGTAGCAGTTGTAGTAGTAGCAGTAGTATTAGTAGCGTTGTAGTAGTGGCAGCAGCAGTAGTAGTAGTAGCAGTAG
>BMAT01013775.1:35333-46378 GCA_019649035.1 Elysia marginata | reverse complement strand
CTTCTTCTTCTTCTTCTTCTTCTTCTTCTACTACTACTACTACAACTATCACTACTACAACTACTACTACTACTGCAACTACTACTACTTCTAATACTACTACTACTACTACTACTACTACTACTACTACTACTACTACTACTACTACTACTACTACTACTACTACTACTACTACCACAACAACAACAACAGCTACTACTACTACTAATACTACTACTTTTACTACAACTATTTCTACTATTTTGTGCATTTATCATTTTGTTTTGTCTGTTGGTATTTATCTATCTATCTTATCTACCATATCAAACAACGATCTCACCTTCACGGCAGTCGCTAAAGCTTTCTCTGCAGCCTCCCTGCCTGGTCGAGACGAAGTGAGGGTCTTCTCAGTTGTGCATGTATCCCCTGCCAACTCCAGTATGTGTTTTAGCGTGTTGTAAAGAATAATCTTCGCCTGATAAAGTATTTGTAGAGAAATGATTGTAGGTTACAAAGTGAAGGCTTATAACGGGATAATTTTCGTTAACAAGACGCTGTGGTCACGATGTTTTAGTATAAATTTTTTAATTTACATTCACGTGGTTTTAACAACTGCCGAACTTAATTTTGTTTTTACTCTTTCCTGAAATACTGTTTTTTTTTCAATTTTCACCACAGCCTCGGACTCCATTTTAAGTTACAGTACCTCTTTTCTCTCTGGGTCCACGTCAAACATTCTCTTGAGCATGGCGGAGAGCGACAGCCAGCACCAAGATGCTTGTTTATTGGCGCAGTAGTTCTGTTTTTAGAAAAAAAAGAGCTTGATTTTATTTTAATAATTATTGCATCATTACAAGGTTACATTTTTATGTATGTTTTTAGATGGGAAGACGTAGATACGTTTAGCTGATAACAGAAGAAATACTAAGAGTGTCATACACTATTGAAGTTTTTTCTGTGTTAAGTAAAGTCTTGCATTTGATTGAAGCATCCTGATAAATGAAGATTAGCCTGCAATGGTTTTACATTTAGTGACAAAAATTAATTGCAAATCTCTTCTGATAATGTTACCATCAATGTTTCTGCAACAATAGGTGTTGGAGTATAGAAGAGTCCCATGTTGACCGTGACAGTTGCTTCCTCCATCATGGCGGACAAGCGTCCGGCGACCAGCCATTGCTCAGCGAACACGCGCACACATGACTCGCTACCACACGTCATCAGGGCTTTGGTAAGGATACGTTCCCTGATGGACTAGAGCAGACATGGTTACCATAATGCAACTGATTGACATCTTTAGTATCGAGGGCTTACAACAAGTGGTTTATAATATTTGGAATGGGTGGAGATAAACGAAACTCCTGATCTCGCCGACACTATGTATTCTTCATTCAAGGTATTTGACAAAAACAGATTACAGGGATAACGACGAAGACGCACAGTTCTCTATATAATTTTTTCTCTTTAGCCTAATTATCCTTAAAGCGTGTAATTTTGATTCATTCAGTACTTCATTTAGTTATACTTTTATCATTTTGTCAGTTTCCCTTGTAGAATTTTCCCGCTAATAAGATGTTGTCATAAATCTATCCGATCCGTTAAAAATAATTGTGTTAAAAGTTCTGTAAGGAATTGTATTTGATGTGCATCATAAATTTTAAACAGCTGTATGTTCAAGTTAATAGTACCTAATAAGTCAGCATTCGGGGTTCAATATTATTTGTGCAAACCAATATCTCCAGAAGTCAAGGCAAAACCGAACACTTAAAGTGGATAAGAAAGTGTAGGCAGCCAGTCATTGTGATATCGTTTTTTTGGAAATCCGGAGAGACACAAAAGCTTTTTCTGAACAGGAGTTGCTTTAAACACTTGTATTGTTTCAGACGGATCATGTTCTTATTTCAACACACAGTACAGGTAAAATGAACCCACTTGCAACACATGGTCGTCCGGTGCACGATCAAAGTGAGAGTTACAGAAGGCGAAGTTCCTGCACGACAAAGCAGCCTCGCCGAGAACCATCAGTTCCGGGTAACCCATGCGACGCAACAGAGCTACAAAACGCCTGAAACTAAAGTAAGTTAGTTCAGAGTTACTAATGTTATCCTGAGTTTTAATTTGTTTCACCACACATTACGTTAGTTAAGCCCCCCTTTTGCCTAGCCTATGAAACGAGACGAAACAAAAAGGTAAATCTCGTTTAAATATTGAAACAACGTATTCAAACTATAGTTTACAAAGATCAGGTCTATGCTACGAAAAGGCTGCTAATTTTAGCTGAAACATCTAGAAGCAAAGTTTTGTTCATGTTCATGATGTACAAAGTCAGGAAGTATAGAATTTGTTTCCTTGCTCTTTTATCAATATATATATATATTTTTTTTCATCTTTGTTCTTTATGCCTTTTGTAGTGGTCATTTGCTCAATACACCTGCTCTGGGACTTTTTAACTTTTCCCGCAAAAAAAAAAAAATTTAATCTTATAAATTAAACTGGGTTATGCTTTAAAAAATTAATTTTTTTTGTCGAGGTGTTCGCTCCCCTTCAAGTCGAGGCTATGAGCTTGACATATTTATTGCCTGATACGAGTTATAGAAGCACTGATGCTAAGTATTAATGATATACAGCTACAAGGGTTACGAGGAGAATGGGAAGATAGCCACAAAATATATATACATTTACATGGTACAACTGCACAAACCTTCACAAGAACTGCGATGAGAAGTTTAAGTTACATTGATTAACTGTTAAATAAGCAAAGATTGGTTTCGACAGGAAAACAAATTTTGTTGTTGTTGTTATTTTGTTATACTCCCTGGACAACTCTTGTACTTTCTATGAAACCTTCAGGTCATTATCAGTTAATATATCTAACCTGACGCTGGCCAGATACTTGTTTGGAGAATCGTCATTTTTGTAATCTCCTTGAGAAATCACGTCTTGTATTAGTTTTTGTAAAACTTTTTCTACATTGCGTGCATCTGTGTAGTCTTCCCCTAGAATGTTGTCATGGTCGTCTTCGTCGATTTCATTGTCAGCCTCTTCCTTCATGTCTATGGCCACATGAGTTTTTATTGCCTCCCCCAAATTTTGCTTGAAGGCAGCTGAACCCTTTATTCTCCATATGAGCTGCACAGTCTGGCTAGAGCGAGAGAGAGAGAGAGAGAGAGAGAGAGAGAGAGAGAGAGAGGGTGGGGGGTTCATTCCTGCGATTATTATCATAATAGCAAAATCATCTTAGCTTAATGAATATAAACTTAAGCTAATTGTATTTTTCGTTTTGTTTTATTTACTTCCTTTATTTCCTTATTTATCACTCAATATCTTTCATTCTCACCCTTTCTTTCTCTCTGATTTTTTCTCTCTTTCTCATTCACACTGTTTGATTCTGCTTTAGCCTTCTTTGCTTTTTTTATTTATCTTAAAAAGAAAACTATTTAAATAGCGTCGTTATATATTATATATAATCTTTAGGAGTCATGTAAATTTTTTAATTGTATTATAATAGAATTAGTTTTCTAAATGACTTGTAGATGTATTGTGTGTGTTTTAAGAGTGAGTAAAAGTAGATTTTCTCTAAGTTGTTGCACTTATTTGCATTTTTTTTACATAATTGTTACGTTATTTTTGAAAGCTCTCTTTTAGTGATATCGCGGCCAGGATCCAACGCTTGAGTTTGATGACATTCAACTGTTTCAATTTTCCATGTAGATGATGCCGTGTAACTGCACGTGACCTTTGACTCGTGTGAGTAGCTTAGCTGAGGAGTATGAAATGAAAACGTAATGCCATGACGAGCGCTTTTGGAGGGTTTTCTATATAAAATTGAGGATCAAAGCTAGCAAACATCGAAAAGGTTTGAGAGAGGCAAACAGACATAAACCTAAACAGGAGTACTACGGAAGATGAACAGGAGGACATCTTTATAATTATATATGCTTTTAAAAATTCAATTTTTAATTCATTTGGCGATCTGCACAGGTCCGCCGTCCACTGTGTCGAATGTCACAATTTTCAGTTTTAACGGCGTTGTTCTGAGCTTTTAAGAAATAATAATTTTATTGAGTTATCAATAATTTGCGAAAATAGGCCTATATTAAAATTTTATTTATTGAAAATATTTACAAAAAAGAAGAAAATAGATTTTAAATAGTGTTTTCTCAAATAAGAATTTCCGACCTCAGACTCATGTCAGTCTTTACCAATCCTAAAGATAAAAAAAACCTTTTAATGGCATTTCTATAAAAAAAGACAAAAAGTTTACTAGAGTGTTTCTACACCAATTTTCTTTTACATATTAATTTCTTTTACCGAGTTAGAGTTTATGTTATCGCTTTTTAAACTCAGATAATGTGGATTGTAAAATATACGGAAACATGTCTAACCTCTCTGATAAGACCTCGCTTTTCACCACCGACCATGACTTGTATGAAGGACAGAAAACTCTGCTGGGTCTTACTCACGTGACTGAGGTTACATACCACGAGGTCACGTGATGTTTTTACCTTCCATTTGGTGATGTTACCTTCCTGGTTGACGGTCGCGCTGACTTGGGCGGGGCATGAGCCAAATATATCGTCCTCGTCGATAGAAAAAAATATCGATATATTAAGTTGGTTCCACATTACGCGTATCCCGTATGGAAGATGTTTCACATGGGCACGTGTTAAGTGAAAGTGGAAATGGATCACGGGTCTAGACCCGGTTAGGTATCTTCCATGCGGATAAGTGTCATGTGAAACTACCTTTGTGATCCTTTTACATGATGCGTATGCCATATAAAGCTAAGTATCGATGATTGACCGACTAAACGGATATGATCCGTTTACTGCTTTCACACGTTGAGGTATAAGGTTGCGTTTTATATTGACAGAAATTTTCCGAAGTCTCCGATTCAGTAACCGTACTTGTAAAAGAACCATTACTGTCAGCAATGAAAGATTGAAATTGAAATCTTTAGTAACACTTGTGGGATGTTATAACAACTTTCTCTGACAGTTTTCTTGCTCTCCTCAAAAAGAATGTTTTATGAGGCTGGATATATAATATGAACTTTAAAGCATCAAAAATTTAAAAAATAGCAAGTTGAAAGATTTTAAAAATAGTTATCATTAACCAAGCAATCAGTCAATCTGGACAAAGAATAATTAACAAAAACCACACGAGACATGATAATAATTATGTTTTGTTGGTAGGACATTAAAGGTTAAACCCAAAGAAGTTTTAACAAATTCAGAGAGCAGAAAACAGCATTATTCGTTTTCTTTTTCGTTGTTGTTGTCGTTTACTGATCAAATGGCATGGCGCTGTTTTGAAGGATAAGTGTTCTTGTTACAATAAAAACTCATTCTAACGTGTGGTTGTTTCGAAAAGGCGTTAATTTTAATGCAAACATCGAATGGATCAATAAATATTGATAGCTCTTTTAATTTTGTTTGAATTTTTTAAAGTTAAGAGTTCACTTTTTGTCTCACTTCTACTGAGGACCATTTTGGTAATATGAAAATTCATTTTGAATCATCAAATGACAGCTTACCTGCTGGGCAAGCACGGTGATAGTGTCGTTGGTGCCATTGCCCTGATGCTTTAGCGGCAGCGCGGGCAACTGGAATGCTGAGATAATACCGCGTTTGAGGTTGAGGATGTTCACCTTTTCCTGAGGCGATACAAAAAGGTCTGCAATGTTTGTCCCGCTGCTGTCGTTAGCTGCATGATATTTCACCGTAAATGGATGCCTGTAGAAAATCATAAAAACATTTTATGAAATATTTGACATGGAGCGCTTCTAACCCTTAAAAGCAAAGTTTTATTTCTCTTTTAAAACAGGTGGTTTTGTTTTAATTAGTTAATTGAATATACGAGTACTTAGCACCCGTGCATGAGTCGTAGTAGAGACAGGATCGTAAAATAAAATACACTGTGCGCGGTTGCTTGGGAATTCAAACTTTGTTAGATGTTTTGTGTGCGCATGCATTGGTGGCAAAGTAAATGTTATACCTTTACAGGAGATATGCTTGCCCATTTATCCGTCTACGCATCTACTTACCCTGAATACATTCTTAAAAATCTATTAATCTCCTTTCTTGATATATCTGTACTCGTGGAGGACTAAATGTCTCCCTTGATTCTATGTCTATATGTCAATTGGTTAATTGAAAAACTTTTAGCTATAGAGTAGGTCCACTTACTTCCCGATTTCCTCTGACAAAATATCAGAACTATCAACTTTTTTCTCTGTCTTTCCATCAGTTTCTTTTAACTCACAATCAGTCACCTGAAAATCAAATTGCCCATTTTCATTTTTGTGAAGTTGTTTCAGATAATGTATAGAACTTTACACTTATTTCTCTCAGACTCCAGATCTCTTTGATCATTATGAAGACAGTTGATAATTTTCCTTTGGTGTTATACTCTATTGTAATCAATTAAACGGTTCATTTATATCAACTTAAAAGATAAAAAAAAACAGAGCAAATTTTTAAAACGAAACTTAAGCGAGTATTTGATATGCCCTAACTAGAAGAGAAAATAGTGATACATGTATTTTATGCAATTCAATAAATAAAATGTTGCCAGTCTTTCATAAAATTGTCGGACAAAGACAAGCTTCTAAAGTTTTTCTCGAGGAATGAACGAGTTTCAAACTGTTTTTCAAAGATGACTCTGGGGCTAAAAGTAGTTAACTTTCTCTATTTTACATTTGATTTTTTTTTGTTGTTTTTTTTTTTTTGTTAAAATTTTATTTCTTAGTTATGTCTTGAACAATATACAATGAAAATACATACATCTTTTACATAAAAGCATTTTCATAGTAGAAAAGAAACCGTTAAAGGAGGTGTAGGAATTTGTATATATGGACAGTAAGATCATCGCAGACAGTGATTGCATGGTGGGGGTAAAAGCAAGAACAAACAAGGCCTCTCAAGATTCTGCCCTTCTCAGACCTGTTTGGAAAAGCCCCAACATCAGCAAGATAAGAATATTCCGCAGCAACGTTCTCAGTGTCCTTCTATAAGGAGAAAAGTGCCAAAATCTATAGAACAGATAATAGAGGTCATCTAGAATCACAACTTCGACAAATACTTAAGATCTTCTGGCAAAGGATCATTTCAAAAAAGGTCTGGAAGAAATAACAGGATGAGAGTTGCTAAATACCGTAATAACAGAGAGAAGATGGAGATGGTTGGGGCATGTTTGTTGAATGCCACAAGAACCCCTTACCTCAGAGACAAAAAAGATGACGTCTAAAGGAGACTTGGAGGAAGATGGTTTAGAGAAACCTGAAAGAAAGAGGTCTTTCCCTAGAAACGAAGCCCCCGGGACAGCAGCAGACCTGCGGATGTGGAGAGCTCTTCGACTACCTCAACCGCCAGACGGCTCAGAAAGGAATGAGTAATACTAAACATGTTGACAAACTTTGCTACTGATTATATTCATTTCAAGTTTACTTTACTTTTTTAGGGTTTTTTTTGCGGATACAGAAAGCATGTCATATTCACATGCAAGGTTTTTACGTTTAATTTTTCATTTACATTTTTTTCAGAGAGCAATTAAGCTATCTTTGGACAACAATCTAGGCAACACAGTTACACGCCAACACCATGTTCAGATTGGACGAGAGAGACATAGGCAAGAGAGGTGAGGATCAAATGTCAGAGTGAATAGTGAAAGAAGATTTGACGCCTCTTTTACCGCAATAAGGTCTTTAGACATTCCGTGCTATAATCATAGTCACATGGGGCTTCCCCGCCACACGCTCGTGAGCTGTAGACCCGTTCACACGCGTTTTCATACGAGTGCGTTATTTTCTGCGGGATTACCTTTTCTTATTCTATCAACTACATTTTAAAAGTTTTTGTTGGTTAAAAAATTGTTTAACTTTCTATATGGCTATTTATAAAAATGCTGTAACCTAGATATCTACCTGGAACTGAGCTTCGCAAGCAGTCTGTGAAGAGGTCACCAAGAGAGAGCAGGTAAGGTTAAAACTAGGTGTGGCCCTCACGCCATCAACCAGCGCCCTGGCTTGGTAAAGGTACCTGTACTGGAATCCGGCCTCAAACCGGCACGCTGCGAAAAGTAACGTATTGGCTTTATAAATATAACAATACAAGCTTTTAATTCAATCGGGGTCACAGTCGCAACCAGAGGAAGAAAACGTTTTGTTGTTTTGTAGTTTTTTTAGAGAATAACACAAACATTTATTTCAATCAAGTAAGAAATATAAAAATTGTCTCTACTGAGCAAAGCTGTTGAATGGTTTTATTTTTTAGTTCAAATTTTGACAGCCTTAAACACTTTTAAATTGCACGGTCAACTCAATTGTATTAACGTCAGTTCCAATAAAAAGTCAAGTGAAGTCAAGTATAAGTTAGGGTAGGCTGTTTGAATTTTAACGTCTCTTTTAAACTACAAGGTTTTATCAGAGACGGCGCTTGGGACAATTGAAAGCGTGCTGTCACACAGTGATGTAAGGGGCGCTTGCATACAGTACACTCAGTCACATTATCCTGATACCGGGCCGACCAGACTTAGCACTAAATCCATAATGCCAGACACTAGGCGGATCAGCTGCTAATACCGATTTTAAAGTCCTTGGTTTGACTCGGCCGGAGATCGAACCACACACCTCCAGATCTCTGAGCGAGTGTCTTACCGCTAGGCCACAGAGCCGGTCAGTCAAATATAAAGAGTCGTGTAAAGCTTCATAGATTATTGATTTGATTGGCTAAACAGTATTGGCTTCTCTAAAGAACAAGTTACTCATTTTACGCGCTGGGTAAATTTTCACTTGACGCATATAGACGTTCGATGTTCATGCCGTTACACAGTCATGCTTAAGTTTTAAATCGCTAATTATGCTATTGTGGTGATCTCTCAAACCAAATTGTCCGTTCCGTTATTGTTTCTATGTATTACTTCACACCAAGATTTCCTGCTAACTTTCAGCCAACTTAGTGGAGATAAAAATTGAATTGATGTCTAGATCTAACTATTACTTGACTTTCGTCGACCCGACGCGATACATAGAAACAGTGACGGAACGGAACAATTTGGTTTGAGAGTGCGCCACACTATTATTATATCAAGAGCGTCTTACAACTCTAGGTGCGTTATTTAGAAAGTGAAACAAAATGGCCTACTTAACACTGTGTCACAGTTCAAAGTTAAATGTTTCACATATCACTACTTTACGCCGTGCTCACCAGTCGATGTTGTGATGAAATGTTCCTTCTCCGTTATAGTTGTTCGAGCGATATTTTTTAATATCTGTATCAATTATTTTTCAGATTTGTCTTTTATTTAAAAAAGCCTTAAAGTTAAACACTCTCATGAGGCATTTCTAACATTGTACCAAGATTATGGAGATTCAAAAACAATACAGGTTAAGGCACTGACAGGACAAAGAAATGAAGTCGGTTCGTCCCACAAACTTCGCTACAGTTTACATGGAGTTTCTTAATTTTTTACACTTTTTGAGTCGCATCGACTGAAAATGAATACTGAAGTTTTTCTTGCTGTCTACGTATATTCTACCGGTTCCACACCATATGATACAATCTTTTGGAAGAAGATCATTCCTTGTTAACTTTCAAAGATTTTAGTTTTCTCACAGCCATAGTTTTCTTTACAATAAAAGTTGTCCGCGCAAAAATAAAAAAAAAATATATAAATATAAACAGAGACTTTCCTTTGCGTTTTTATTGTTGGTGCCATCTAGGTACCGAGCATCCATCTTCAAATATAAACAGAGACTTTCCTTTGCGTTTTTATTGTTGGTGCCATCTAGGTACCGAGCATCCATCTTCCAAAACAGAGGCTCTAACAAGTCTTTTACGCATCGCCGACTTTGCCCTTCCCTAAATATAGGACTAATATCGATAACATGTTAACATGTGGGCTAAAAACTAAGCTATAAAAAAATTTATCACCCTCTTGAGTGTAAGGGGTCAATGCTAAGCCCTCTTCATACCTCTAAATAAGCTGTGAACTCATCTGGTGATAAAAGATGTTAGCAGTGATAAAACTACCAAATGCGCTTGTTTTAAATATGAATACGAAGAGGGTGACTTCCCTTGTTCTTCTCGCTTATCTGTTTCATATCTACAGCGGATAAACAACTGATCAATGTGGAGGGATGAGTTTATTCTATCTTCATTTTTTTCTAAATTCATTGCAGATGAGTGAATTTTTATTTTTTTCTTCAGAGTATAGATCGACAATATATTTTTTTATGAATTCGATTGATCAATTGGTTGATTTTGATATGTTATTCGTCGCTTCCGTTACTCACAACAAGTGGTATCATTTATTTGATTCTTTTTATTTGTCTTACTTTATTCTTCATTTTTTTCTTTGTTGCTTAATATTTCGGAAAAACTAAAAAAAAATATATTGGCAACATACGCTATTGTTATGGAGTTTTAACTGTATAACGTAAAGAGAACTCAATGACCCAGGAGTAAGATTTTGACCATTATTGTTATTATATTTACTTATAAAGATCTCTTGTCTAGTAGCATAGCAGCGCTTAAAGGTGGCCATCATGCGGTCAATCTCAAAGAATAATTTATTTTGTAATGTAGTAAGGTTTATCTTTTTATTGTGTAAATTCTTTCTATTTAATAACTGAATAGTGCTGATCGGTAAAGTGCTTTGTTTCGGTAGAATTAATGTGTGCATTTAGTAAAGACGCGCCGGTGAAAGGTTTTGACTGGCTTTTTTGTTGTTGTTGTTCGTTTGTTTTCGGCATTTGCTGTTTTTATAGGTCTACATTTTCTTCAAAAAAGAGCCCTTAAATTCTTTATCATCTGTGTTTGATACTATCCTTAGGCCCTTTGAAAGACATTCCACTGAAAGAAGGATCGGATTTTTTAAAATATCGAATAAAGCGTCACACATTCTTCCATTTTTTGTATGAAATCAGGAGTGTAAAATAGGGTACGAATAAGTTATATATCAAAAGGTTTTTAAAGCAGATAAAAACAAGTCCTAGCTCAATGCCACTCAAAGTTTTTCATTTATCAAGTTCTCTTGCCGGCATTGAAATTCCTCTCTCTCTCTCT
>BMAT01013775.1:14408-29621 GCA_019649035.1 Elysia marginata | reverse complement strand
TAGAGCTAAAATATATACCTTCCTTTCAAAACAATTGACTTGCTTATATAAATCCTTGAATTACTGAACCATCTGCAAATTTAATCAACTTAAGATTGGGAGAGGATGTTCTAAAGTCATTGGTGTATATGATGTAAAGGACGGGAGACAAAACACAACCCTGAGGTGCACCAGTGTTGGTGATTATGGTTTTAGACATATTATTATTTAGACAAATATACTGCAATCCACCAGTAAGAAAGTCAAGAATCCAGTAGGCCAACTGAGGAGAAACATTGAGAGAAAGCAGTTTTTCAATCATTAAATGCGGTTGGATGGTATTAAATGCACTAGAGAAATCAATAAATCGTGCCCTGGCATAAAAATTATGTCTTAGGGGTTTCCAGATGTTTTAGGAGGTCGTTAATAAATATCAAAACTGCGTCTTCTACACTTCTAACGGCTTTGTAAGCAAACTGAAAAGGATCTAGCAATTGGTCCACTTGGCGCAAAAGTTTACAAAGCATCATTTTTTTATAGCATTTAAAAATTATAGGGGTCAATGCAATTGGTGTTAAGTCATTCATAGATGATATGGAAGATATTTTTGGTATTGGAACAATGCTTGCTGTCTTCCATAAAGTTGGTATTGTGTAAGTATCGACTGAAAGATTAAAAATGTATGTAAATATGGTGACAAGTTGATGAGCACAGGTCTTAAGGGTATTACCATTTATGTTATATGGACCACAGGATTTATTTACATCGATGTTAAGCAAACTTTTCTTCACTTCATCCTCATTTATTCTAAGTTATGTCATTTCTTCAGAGACTTGTTCTTTCAGGTTGCCTCTTAAGATATTTTGTTCTTCCTTAAAATCATAACAACCAATTCTCGCATAGACCTCTTTCAGGTCATTCACATAATTATTCACTCTCATTTTCCACATTCACGCTTGTTTTAACAGATTCGTAGCCAGTCATTTTTTTTCATCCCTTCCCAAGTCTGTTTGAAGTTGCCCGATTCAAAATACGATTCCATTTTTTCTTTGTACTTCCGTTTACATTCTTTGATCTTACTTTTAGTTTCCCAGATGAATTTTTTAAATACTTCTTTGTCATTTTCTTTGAATTTATTGTTTTTGTTGATAATTACCTCCTTTAATTCTCTGGTAACCCATGGCTTATTATTTGGGTAAACTTTAATGATGTCGCGCTTAATAATATTTTCCTCATAGAACTATATATATGATGAGATGGTATCAGTCAGTTCATTTATATCAGTACAATTGTTTATAAACACATCTCAGTCCGTCTTTTCAAAACATTCTTGCAGTTGTAGACTAGTGTCCGATGTCCACTTTTTAACAACTTTCACGGCAGGCTTGGCGCGCTTTAATAATGGCTTGTATTTTGGTATAAGTTGTACATTGTTGTGATCAGTCTCCCAAAGGGGCGAGTGGTACACAGTCTATACACTTATAGGCGTCAGAAATGTTACAATAGCACAGATCAAGCGTTCGGTCACCTCCTGTTGGACAGGACACGTACTGGTGGTAGTGGGGAGTGCACTGTCAAGCAAGCAGTGATTAAAGTCACCAAGTATGATTTTAAGGGCGTCGGGCGATTTTGTTTCTTGAATGTTCATGTGTTAGTTTCATCCGCTTTGCCGTTGCTATGGCCAATCTTACTTGGTCTCTGTCGTGTGTGTCCCATCTGCGTCGAGGTTTACTTTAAGGTATATGAAGACAGTGGTATTCTCTAGCTGTTCAGTGTGTTCACCGTCTACCCAAGTTTGTAAGCTGCATTGTTTATTGGAATCCATAGAAAAGACCCTTTTCTTCGCTGCGTTTCTTTACTGATTGCAATACGTTGTCTATAAACCGAAATGGTAAAAGTGTACTTTTCGTTGTTTTCAAAGAACTTCGAGCTTATCCATTAAAAAATTTTTGTAGAGAGAAGCTTCAGTTCGAATTCTTTTAAAATCTTTTACAAAAACGAACAGGTTAAAAGCTGGCGATAGGCCTACAAAGTGACCTTACGAATACAAGTAGGCCAACAACATAAAATTGCAGGTGACAGGGTACCGTGTTATAGCTGAACTATGCAAATAGTTCTGACGTCATATCTAAAACTTCCGTCCCCTTGTCGTATTAATCTCTGGTTGTGCCTTTGTTGTTTTGGTTTGGTTTGATTTTGTTCAGCTTTTTTTAATGTGATAAATATTTTGGAATTGTTATTTTGCTTGCTGTTGTTAATGCAGCCGTATGAAACGCAGGCCAATGCGATGCACAAACTAAAAATTAATAATAGCATACGTCCATATCTATAGTTTACGTCACACACAATATCTCATTAACTTGCCTTACGTATCAGCAACTTTTCGACATATCAAATTCTTCGGATCTGTTGTCTGCTGTGCACAGTGCAGGCTTATGGATTGTTATGTAAGATAATGTTCTGTGTGACTGTAAAGCTAGCTAAAGTAGTTAGTAATACGGGCGCTGTGATTGTCCCAGATGTTCGGACTTTGAGTCATCCATACGACCATTGTGCTACAGAATAGATAATATCACGTTTCAACTTTTCTTAACAGACGAGAGTTTTCAGCGGAAGTAATAGTAAAAATGACGTCAATGAAAAATATGAATATTCTGTTGTTTTATGCTGTGTTTTTGGAGGTGGGAATGCTGAATTTGCTTTTTTTTAATAATATTAGTCGGAGACATCAACTGTGAAGTTTTAAAATTTTTTTTATTCCTATTGCAATACTTCTGACCTAAACTCTACCTGTTGGTGCAGAATTGTGTAGGCCTATCAAAAGCGGTCTAAGAGCGCTTTATTTAAACTGCGTGATATTTTGTTCTTGTCGTGATACAGAAAAGGGTGTGCAATCTGCAAGGAGGAATGCGGAAGAGGTTGTGTTTCCCAAGTTGTGACGTAGATTTAGGTCAGAATCTGATTGGCGTAAAAATTAACCAAGGGAAGAGCGTTTGGTTTTTTTTTTAATATAGCGCCTAATCCACAAATAATTATGCTCTTAGACACTTTACATGGGTTCCCCTCAGGCCATTCCAATGCTAGCTGTTTTAAAAGCCAAACTGAGGTTTCAATTGAACGCCTCAAGTTATTTGTTGTTTTTTTATCTTTATTTGTTTTGCTTTTCGTCTTTGGTGCTGCTCCTTTTGGGGGATTTCGGGTTTAGTTGAACTGAAAAGATTGTGACTTCAAATTCTAGATATACCGTTCACCTAAAGGCCTACCATTTTGAAAGTAAACCGCTGTGTTTAACAAAATAATTTTTAAGTCTTGCGGCACCTCTTAATAAAAATTTTATCTAAATGTAAGTACTTTCACCTTCCTTTTAAAAAAAAACCAACAAGTGGGTCTAAGCCTATGAGGTCTAAAGATGATATTGAAAAGAAACATGTCGCACAGAAATAATTGATTAAAGTTTCTATGATTTGCAAATTATGAAAACATTAAACGAGAAACAGAAAAGATATTGTCGAAAAAAACTGAGCGGTTAAAAAACTTAGTTTTTTTTTCGCAAGGGAACTTGGAATGGACTGTAGACAAAGATGCCTACGCAGGGGTACTTAATGTGGGGGAAAGACATCAAATTTCTTACAAGTGACAGAATCCCACCAGTAATATGTTCCAAGTAATCTAAAGTTAATGTGGTTGCCATGGGAAATTGAATAAAGCATTAAAGGCTACTTATCCAAGGGATAAACATCAGTGACTATAAATAAATCAGTGGCCGGGACGCTCGGGCAAGTATTTTCCAAAAATGATTCAGAAAAGTTCGCATATAAGCCATTATAAATTAATAAGCATAAAGTCCTCATCATTTTTCTGACCCAGAAGATATGGCCTAGTTGGCTTGTGGCATCTGCAAAATTACTAAATACAGGTCTGAACAAATCTTATCTAAGGAAAAACCAAAAGGCTAAAAAATTTAAAGAAGGAAAACAGATAAGGAAAATGAAATAAGATTAGTAATAGTTTTGTATCGGAAAATATTTTATTTTCCATAGCGCCTACGTTTTCCATTAGCAGAGTAATTGGGGAGGGGGAGAAGGGGAAGATGCCTTGATTTAGGAAAAGGGTGAGAAAAATAGAGGAGAGGCTGAAAGGGAGTGAGAGGCGACATAGAGGGGGAGTAAGAGACAGAAAGAGAAAAAGAGAGGAGAGGGTTCTTCAAATTAGAATAGATTTTTAAAATTTGTATTATGAAATAAAAGACACTGAAATTGACCCAGTAAACGCTTGAAGAAAAAATTATCAATGCCAATCTGCTTACCATTATGAAAAAAAGACCGGACCGCACTCATGTTCGGAAATAGTTTACACTACTTATCGTAAAACGCATAATGTGAAACGGGCTTAAGGTTATGCTAAATGTTGATTTTTATGAACAAACTCACTGCCGCCACAACAAAAGGGCTGTCATTTAAAAGTAGAAGTAGAGGTGGAAGTAGAAGTAGACTACATGATGTAAAATCACAACAATGTGATGCTTATGCCCCTCTTGAAATTATGTCTTATTGTCATTAATATTATAAATAATTATTATTCTTTGAGTGTTTGTATATGAAAATTTTTGCGTTAAATCTATCCATTACAAAAATTTAATCAATCATAATTACATAGCTTAGCATTATCAAATGTAATTCCTATAGTGTACTAAGCATTTTAGTAACCAGTTCTGAAAGCCCTTATTATAAAATGCTAGTAGCATAAAGCCTGCCTAATTGTTGAAGGACCTGGAGATATGGCAAGCATTTAAAGGTGAAACGTAAAAAATAAATTTTATGAAGCGCTCAAATCACTAATGCTCTTAGCGCTACACATAGATTTCTCAATAGACCATTACCAATCAAATGATCCTCTGGACTCACAGAGGAGCAGTCGTAATAGCGCATCTCTCTAGCACTCTGACAAGATCTTTCACTGCCCATAAAACTGGATAGGCTATAAGCGCTACCGTGCTCAATTAACACCTGAGTGTTACGAAGAGATGTGTAAATAACCTTTCTCAAGTAGTACATGTCGACATGCAGAACCAGTGGCTTGAACCCTAGACCTCTTGGTCCAAAAACTGAGTGTTAACCTCTGGATCACAAAAAGTGTTTTTGTCTCGGTTGTTGGCTCTGGGTTTTTTTTAATGACTCACCACTTCTGCAATTTCTTCTTTTTTTTTCAAAATGCCTTCTCCGTTACAAGCGCTGTTCTTTTAAATTCACCCAGTACTTCTTTGTTTTTCAACCGAAACACCAATATCAAAAACCATTTAAAAGGCTGCGTTGTCTTGCTTTGTACCATATTATTTATAGTTGAGGATGTTACAAGCTTGATGGTAAAGGTCATAAAAATGTATGAATGAGAAGAAAAAAAAGGATCAATGTGCTTTTTATAATGATGGCTTAATTTTGGTCACCTGCGTCTAATGATGTATTTAATATGTTTTTTTCTTTTACAATAGGCCGAGCTCTTAAAAAAGTCGAAAAGTTCGTTGGGTCGTGCAGAAACTTAATTAACTTTTTCCGTTGAGGATTCTTTTCTATTCGTGGTCCGTAATGGTTTTATTTAATCTTGCTTTGTTTTGTTGTATTCATTCATGGCTGCATTTATTGTGTTCTTATACTCTTTACTTTTGACACGGAGCTTATCTAAATTTTCTTGCACTAATGGGTTTCAAGGGCTTAATCTTACACCTTGTTGTTTGTTCTTTTCCATGAAGACTGCCCCCTAGTGTTTCTTTTGTTGATGTTTATAATTGATTGAGATTGTCTACCGCTTTGTTTAAATTTTTAGTTCTATCTATGTCTGACGTGGCATCGACTGTTTTGTCTACCACATGGTTTATGTTCTTTCTATTTTAATTTATACTTTGACAAGAGACCGTGGCTAAGTTAGGGTCGTATTTTTATGACCAGAAGAGGTTTAATTACTGCTAAAATGAAGAAATTGCTGGTTTCTTTTATAATCAAAAACCTTCTCTATTTTCCTGCCTACTTAATAAAGTGAAAAACTGAATCTTTTTTTCTTCTTATCAGGAAGTTTCTAAGACTTTGATTTATGTACGGCTACAAATAATATTAAGTTTAAAGAAGTAAGTGCCACAGATTTATAATAACATTAACCATCGGAATGTGATTCGGAGTCAATAAATGTTCCCAGTTATATCATTTTATACGTTAGCAACAAATAAATATTGAAAACAAAGATCTTTGCTTGACCTTGCTAACTGACTTGCTAACGTTACTGGGAAGCTCCAAATCGCCCCAAAGGCAATCATCAAATCTGGAAGCACACAAGCACTAAGTATACGACAAAAACACCGAGAACAAATGATAACAGTTTTAAGGTACACCTTAGATATGTTATATTTTTTTTAATTAAATAAATAGTGAAGGCTTCCACTGCGCAGTCACAAATATTAAGCCTAATCGTTTATTGACTATAGCTAAAAGTTTGTGTGTTTCCGGATTTGCTGGCTGCCATTGGCTGTTCGCACTATTTGTTCGAATTTTCTAGCGTTTTGCAAAGAAATATATGATAACACAATATTTCAAAGGTCATAAGTTTTATTAGAAAATAAGGCAGCACAGACTGTAATACTATACAAATATACAAAAAAAATTTTGAATTATGTTCAAGTTAAGTATTTGACAAAATTCAAGTATTATGCGTGTGGTTCACACCCAAAGGACTGACTTGTACATAGGTATCAAAATAAGGGCAGAAGGGGAGCAGACCATTTTATCTCAGTTTACAGTCGCTTAAGTCCACAATCCACGTTGTGATCGGGACGCACGCCATGACGGGTGCCACGCGCCAGCGTTCAAATTGCATCGTGGATGGGAAACTTGCATGAAAAAGGGAGTTCGCGCGTCCTGGCCGCCAGTCGCGCCAGGTGTTCTAAATATCAAGCGGGACAGATAATTTTGCTGTAACAGCCAACAAGTCCCGCCAGAGCTAAAAGCTACGGCACAAAAATTCAAATATATCAATCAGAAAAATATATCATAAAATCGTCATCCTCGCGTAAATTTAATGTTATTTGATACCAAACACGAACAAAACACTTTAAGCTAAAGCAGAAAAAGAGATAATTCATTTACTGAGATTCGCTTAACCCTATTTGTAGCCTCACTCAGCGCCTTCGAATTTAAGGGATTCCCTCTAACTGGGTAAAACCAGCATCCATATCGCAATGTGGATGGTGGCAAGTGACCGTCGGCAAAGCCGGGTGCCATCAAGGAGTGCGTCCCGGACGCCGAGTGGATTGTAGACTTTATTTTCAGGCAGGGGTAGGAATGGCATTTTTTTTGCCGCTCGGCTCTAAAAGGGAAAGTACAACACTGCTCCTTTCATTGTTCTTGGAGCAGGTAGCTGTTACTGCCACTGTAAGTACATAGAGTACATAAACGCTTGGTTGAGAGCTTGGGGAACCTTCAGGCTTTTCCTTTTGATGGAGGGAGCTCTACTTTGGCGGTAACGTGAGCTTCATCGTCAAATCTCTTACATTGCTAGATGGGCGTTTGTTTCCACTGTGTCACTCACTTAACTTTTTGATAGAAAAAGTAATCGATGTCTTATATCGCAGGTTTAGAGAATCGATCTCTTATACTGTAGGTATAGAAATCGTTTATATACCTCTATTCTTTAGCTTTTTTAATGTACATGTCTTGTGAAAAATATCTACCAAAAAATTGATACAATAAATTTATGTTACACGAATTGCCGATGAAGCAAGCCACAGTTTGTGCTCTGTAGATATCGCAGACTTTGATTGTTCGTTTCCCCATGACCAGAGGCACTGGCAACTAGACTTACTGGTCACAAGTTCCACAAGACTGACGGCAATAGACGTTTTTCACACTGGAGTTAGAGCGGCAGAAACCACGTTTGGCCCAGAGTTGACAGGAACGCATGTGGGATGGTCTGTCCTTGCAGACATTGGAAGTAGCTGCCTCTTCTAGGAAGATGTTGGCAGCATCCAGACAAGTCCGGCCGTACAAACACAGAGATGTGGAGATCATGGCAGAGTCAACCAGCGCAGAGGCATGTGGAAAAAGTAAAAGAATGTCATGAGAATAGATCGAATTACTATGTGGTCTTTATACACTAGCGTTTGGGGGGGGGGTGTTAGTGCTTTAAGGAATGTAGTTGTCTATCTCTATTTACAATGGGATGGCAAGCAGGATTTATAATCCAAGAGAACATTATTTATGGGTTTATAGCGTGGGTGTGAAAATCTTGCCGCCAGCAGGGCCCCTATACAAACTTTCACACTATTTGATCTTACTATTTTAGATAAATCTCTACTATACTTATAGTGCGGCTGATGAGTGTGCACACAATTTAAAAGTGTACTAGTGATAAATCAAATAATTCCTTCATAACTCCTTTCATTGTTTTTACAGGACACGTTCAACTTTATACCTTTCTGTCTCACCTGATTTCTCGCCATGGCGCCCAGTTCCCCTGCGAAAATTCCTCGAGATTTGCAGGTTGGCATGAGTTTTCTGGTGATCTCCCCCTGAGCTCTTGTTTGGCATCACCTTAAAAGACTGAGGTCGAGTTTCTTTCGAAGTATGTTGAGAATTTTTATGACGAGCGTGATATCTGGAAGGATCACAAAATTGAACTAGTTTTAAAAGCGTATTCGCCACAATATATTTATTATCAGGATTCATTTTTAAGAAGAGGAAGAGAAAGGAAGCTGAAGACATTAATGTTAATGTTGGTGCTGTTTTCACTGCCGATGCTGAATAGCATTAAATGTCAATGGCAATTTTTCTTAAACAGCAAGAAACCTCATTGAAATCTCAGTTGTTGCAATCCTTTCGGAAGGCTATTGCATATGTTACATGTTGTAGTCTCCTCTTGCCATTATTAAGTTTATTACACGCGTTCAATTAAAAAGTATTTTTTTATTTTTACTCAATTCTTTAGTACAAAATATTAAAACCTCCTCCTATATCTGAGACTGAGTTATTGACAATGGTTTACAACAAGACTGCATAATGTGATAATGTGGTAATGTCAAAATATTGATACAAAGTTATTTTTATCTTTACCAACGAATAGCATTATCATTTTCTAACTCTCTCACTTTGGATGTTTTGATCTCTTATATTTGCATGTGTTGTCTTAGGTTTTGAATTAAAGAAATGATATAAAAATTTTTCTTTTTTACATTTTTAAGAATGGTCCAACTACAGGGCATTGGATAATGCTAAATAAAATAATCCTTTCACATGACGCGTGTATCATGCTGAGGCTAAGTACTGGTTACGAGCCGTTGAAACGGCTATGATCATTTTTTGTACTCACACTGTGACGCGCCCATATGAAAGGGTGCAGGTGAAATACAGAGACAAAATTTTTTTTCCAAAGTCACCGTTCAAAAAACGTATTTGACTTTAATATGGCCTACGCATCATGTGAAAGGACTATTGAAGAAGCAAAGTCTATCACCTGCTATTTCTGTGCTTTTCGTTGCTCCGTTTTGACTCTAAGGTCTGTGAGGCCCTATGGTAGCTCTCAGGGCTGAGATATCGGCTGGTGTGATAGCTGCTCAGACGAACTCGTGGTTGGCGGACCCAGTTTGCCTTCTTCTTGTGATGATGGTCACAGATTCCACATGTCAGAGGACAAGTGAGCCTTACCCTGTAGTTCTCGATGCACTGGTCTTCCCAAACTTCACACCTGCGACATTCAAAAAGTTAAGAAGCGATTTTGAAAAGCGCTGAATCCACTCATATGCTCAAAGCACTTTACATGGGTTCTAAACAGGCTATTTCCAACTTAGCTACCTTTTAAACTCACAGAGGAATAGCAGTTAAGGAGCGCCACATTATGATAAGACATTTTAATGTCTTGAGTAGGTTATCGATTTAAAGCCGAAATAAAAGTCGGTTTCTCATGACACGTGTCCCGTTCGGAAGACTCCGTATCGGCTCCCATCTGGTGATCCATTTTTGCTTTCACATGCTGCGTTTCCATATGAAAGGGTGCGGGAGATATGGCGTTATAGGAACAGAATTTTTTTTTAGAGCCGATCTGGCGGGATACGCGTTATGTGAAACGGTCGTTAGGCGTGTGTAAAGAGCCGATTACAAGAACTAGGTGCTGAGATGCCAAGACCAGGGTTCGAAAATCCCACCTCGCGTTTTATGAGCTAAGTGTCTACAGCTTGATCACAGAGCTACAAAACGTGTGTGATAAAAGGATGAGATATTAGGGTTCAGTGTTCGTTTTTTTTAATCCAAAGCTGGAGGTCAGGAATGGATCGAAACACAATATTATTTGTTGCTTTTTTACATAGTGCAGTTAAAGAGACTATTTCATCATGTATATTATTTCTATTAGAGCATTTTAGTATCAAAGACAAAATGATAAGGTACCAGATAACAATTTTTTCTAATCAAACTGCAAATCATAAACATTATTCAGGAACAATAAAAAACAACAACTAAACAGTGAGACAAGTAAACAGACAATCAGATCATAAGATTGAGTAATGAATATTCAATAAAAGACCAAAAGCACAAAAACTTACATTGGGTTGCCGTCCCTGCACTTGCTCTTATTCTTGTCAGTCGCATGTTTCCTCTTGTAAGAACTGGGTTTGCGAAACCAATCGGATTTGGTGCGATTCTTTTTGCTGTGAGACTTTCGCCTCTGTTGGTGCGACTTGCTCGCGCTCCATTGACCGCGTCCTCCATTGTCTGTGCTTGGCCATTTCCCGAGGTTCTCTACTTTATGAGCTTTCTGATTGTCTCCATGGACCTCCCTCAGTTTCAGATTCGATATCTCATGGCGTGGGCGATAAATCGAGTTTGAATCGATGCTTGTGTAGTCGCTACTACCATTGTTAAGAGCGAACCGGGAAGAAGTTTGAGTGGTATTGTAAGACTCAATTCTTTTCACAGGACGTTTTGGTATCGAGGGCCCAGACGTGTCAGGTTTTTCCAATCTCAAAGGCATTTTTTCTTTTGGCCTAGACGGGTTTCTGATGATTACCGGACGGTACTTTTTGTTTTTGTATTCCTCCTCTAGCCTCTCAATTTGAGCCCGAGAAAGAACTCTCACAACGGTAACGATGGATGGCCGCGTTGAAGTTTCTTTAGAATCATGGCCGGTAACTTTCACCGGATATTTATATACCCTGGTTAGGTGGCTTTTGTTTTGTCTTGGTTTATTCTGATCCCGTTGATCTTGAGAAGCTACATATTGAGACAAAAACTGATCTTTTCGAGATGACTTCGAAGAGTCCCTATGACCACTCATACGTCTTCCTTGTCTTCGATGTTCAAAGCTGCTTCCCTGAGAGCCTTTTCCCCAACGACCCTTATCTCTGTTGAATGTTGGCACCGACTGAGAGTTTTCTTCAGAATAAACTTTTCCATGCTTACTTGCGGTTATGCCGTTTAAACTTTGTTGAGATTTGCTTTTTACCTTTTTTTCTTCTTCTGAACCATTCCTTTGCTGAGATACTTTTACAACTCTGTTCCCAGTATTATCGTCTCTGTCTTGAATGCGAATTTGGTTCTTACTTTCTTCCTCCTCATAATCCTGCTTTCTTTGCTTCCCGTGTCCGGCCCCATGTTCTCTATAGGCTTCTTTTACTTGCATCCCATCCATATTCTGTCCATGTTTCCTCTTCTTATTTTGACTTCGCGCCTCTTTCTCTTTTTGAACAACTGAAATATTTTGTTTCGATATTTCCTTTTTCGATTGTCCAGATAGATTACTTTCAGTTGTTCCCCGCTTCCCATTTTTTCTTTCTTTTTCCACATTTCTTTCAACTATTTCTTCAGAATTTTCTTTTCGTTTTAACGCATGTTCTTTTTCTTTCGTTAGTCTTCCCAAGGTTTCTCCTCTTTCTGGAATGTGATTTCTGTGTGATCTAACTTCGCTCTCTGGTTTTTGTGTTTTATGTCTTTGTCTATAAGTGTCATCTTCTTTTTGTATTTTTATCTTTTCTTTCTTATTATGTTCTTTTTTAAGTTTTCCGCCCAGTTTGTACCTCTCTATCTCTTTTTGGTTTTGCTCCTCTAGAATTCTCTCCTTTTCCTTTCTTCTTAATTCTTTTTGTCTTTTTAGCTCCTTTTGTCGCATTTTTAGCATCTTTTCTTTCCGTTTTCTTTGTACCTCTTTCTCCCTCTGTTTAATATGTCTCTGTCTGTCTAATTCTTTTTGTTTCCATCTCTGTATTTCCTCAGCCTTTTGTCTCTCTCTTTCTTCTTTCTCTCTTTCCATCTCTTGTTCGCTCTCCGTCTCAAGCTCCTTTATTCGCGCAAGTTTCTCACGATGTTCATTCCGACCGAGACGATGATCCTGTCTTTCTTTAGAGCTGTTAGATCCCAGCTCAGTAGGCCTATATTTATTTTTCGTCATAAGGCGTGTTCCTTCTCTAGACGGGTGAGGATAATGATCCCTCTCTGTCCATGTTTTGCCACCTGAGCTCGATGTTGCATTGTCTGGGTGCTTACTACGTTGCGCTCCTGTGGGACCTTTCTTGTTTTCATAGCCTAATGTAAAGTGTTGTGGTTTTTGACGATCTTGTGATATAAAGTCCTTCACCAATGCCTCAAAACCTTTAAGTGCATTGATTGGTAAGCTGTATCTTACAGGCGTCCGTGGCGTCAGCATTTTTACAACATCTGGGTAAGGGGAAACATGAGAAAGTTGCAGAATAGATGATTGTGCAGTGATTAGAATATCAAAGAAATAATAATTATTGAAAAGGTAATAGCAGCAGTATATGACTCTGAGAATCAGCAATGTAAATTCAAGTCGCAGAAAATTAAGATTTGGCATTTATACACTTGATTGGGTTTGCTAAACCTTGGTCTCCCTAATGTTTTGAAATTTTCTCTTTTGTGCGATTGACCTTCGATATTCGAAATGTGTCATATGCCCGTTACTTCGGATAGGAAACAACTTTTTACCTCTCAAACTATAAATTGGCATGAACCGAAACAAAAGACAAGAGAAACGTGTTCTTTAAGGACATCACCATAGTAATTATTGAGGCTAAAAATTCAACAAGATTTGTGCAACAAACTTTATTTTTCCAACTCCAGCTCAACTTTAAACGCAAAGGTTAATACTTTCATTAATTTGATTTTTACGGAATCTTATCATCCAGAATCGCATCATTCTGTGGTTGACATGATTTACATAAATGTCGTTATAACTCAATGACGAACAATATGCAAATGTCATGAATAAAAATTTTGTAAAAAAAAAAAACAACAAAAAACAACAGAATGTTAATTCAACGTAAAATAAGTACAGAGAATAATAAAATCAGATATTAGGTTTACACTAATATAACGTTGGCGATGAATTTCCTAATGCTAATCCATGACGAAAGTAGTAACATGTTCAGTTTTATTCATATTAATAGGAATAAAAAAGTTGAGCTAATACTTTAGATTTCATTGTCTAATTCAACTGTTTCGACCATCTATACATTATAAATCACGAGAAAGTTCAAGAGAAATCTAGATCAAGAAAAACCAACAACAACGAAAAAAACAAGGGACTTACCTGGAGCTAGCTTGGCATCTGGTCCGGATGAGACACACAGCCCGTTAGAGCAAGTATCTCCCTCAGCACACCCTGTGCACGGCAAGCCCCGAGAGAATGGGAAATGGCCCAGAAAGTTACCTCTAGGTTCAAAATAGTTGCAATTGAAACGATTAAAGTAATCTGATTCAGCAGTTATGGTGGTATAACTTCTGAATTTATATGTGAATAATGACTCATTACAACTGCAAAAAAGTTATAAAAAAAGAAACGAAATGAATAAACAAATAATGAAAAAGAATTTTGTTTTTATCATTTTTAACAATGTTTTATGCTATTGACTTATTAGTCACCGTGCCTCTCCTTCACTTAATATCTTTAAAAAACACAAAGTTCGAAGTTGTTCCTTGAAATCAGTTTTGTTCGTAGTATTCCACAGTATTTCTATTCAGTTCCCAATTCACATATTCTTACCTAGGGTAATAATAGCAAGCAAAAAGCATAGCATCTTTGTATTCACCATCCACTGTTTTCAGGACCGGGCAAACTTTGGCCGAGCACCCCACGGTGTTCGTCCAAGACCAGATGATCTGCAGAGGTCAAAGGAAGGCAAACTTGAGGAACCTAAAGCTATTTATGTAGGAAAAAGGCATAGATTAAGCATTTGCACCAATATAGGAGACTGGCTGCAAAAAAAATAAATAAAAATTAAAAGAAGCGAAAGAACAAGATATGAATCTCAACGCAGCTATGAGGAATAGTACAAAGGTTTAGTATTTAGTTATTCTATGAAACTCATAATGAAACTAAATAATAAACGTTAGTAAATCAAGAGGTTTTTCAACATCTTCAATGCCCGTCAGACATTACCTTTTTCGGTGAAACAGATTAATGCCAGCTTCGTAATACTCTTTTAGTAAAAAAAAACCACTAACAAAAAAATCGACAAAACAAACAACATGCCTTATAAAAGACAGAAAATGTGGATATATTGGGAAAAAGAAATTGATATAGCATTTGTAAATCAGCCATAAATTAGCTTTACACATTGAGTTCTCAGAGTTTTCAGAAACTGAATTTAATTCCCTTTAAAATGTTGTGAAGTCGTTACTCTAGCTTTTTAATAACCGGGAATATTTTTTCAATGCAAATAAGGGAAGGCTTGTTACATTACTGTGGTTAATTTTGATATCCATAAGGGCTATAACTGTAGACAAGTGTGCCTGATTTACTTGAGTTTTTGACCAGCTAGGATATTCCCGGTCCCTGGCAACAGTGATAAAGAACGAATCTCAACAAGATTATATTCTCACACCGCTCACATACCTGAGTGTAGTGGCAGGCAGCCATACAGTTCCCACTAGTGTAACTCCAGAGAGTCTTCTCGTCGTGCCAAGCTTTCATCCCCTGCATGAAGACTTCCTCGCCCAGATTTGTAGTGAAGAAGAGGTTCTCACCCGCGTCAAAGCAGTGCTCGTGTTTGAACTCACAGCCTTGGATCCAGGCGTCCGCCCTCTGCTGTAGGCTGGTGTTCCAGTGCTGTCACAGAAACGGAAGAGTGGAATGGGTGTTGACTTTTGAGGCAGAAGAAGAGGAATAACAAGAAGAAGAGAAGAAGAGGATTTTGTTGGATATGATGATTATGATGATGATGATGATGATGAAGATGATGATGATGAT
>BMAT01013771.1:144522-160808 GCA_019649035.1 Elysia marginata | reverse complement strand
TTTAGACACATTTTAAGACCTCCTATTTCCTACAGAGCTTATTCTTATATATATATTTTTTTATATACACTACATTAATCCCTTTCGGGAAATTTGTCTACTTTACTCAGCGTAAATGTGTCGCCAGAGCAGCGCCACTAATGCCCGAGCAGACCAGTACATTTCAAGCCTGTAGCTGGGTACCCATTTTATAGGTTGGTGGACTGGGGAAAGTTAGGGTAAATTGCTTTCCCGAGGCAATTGCAACATGGCATGGTCGGGAATCAAACCTGCGACCTCCAAATCTCGAGTTCGACGTGCTAACCACTCCGCCACACTGCCCTTATTCATATGAATCAATATCTTTCTACCACTAAAACAAGGATAAATGGGTATGAAAGAATGAATTATTATACAAAATGTGGAGCAAAATGATTTGCCTTACTCACTTGGTTTTGCTTATCTCAAAAAATGTTGTATCATCCGAGATCCATGGGTTTGATGGTAATGGAGGCGTGAGCATCGGGTCAAGTTCAAAGTACTGGACAGCAAAGTTTTCCAGACTGGAGTGGAACCATGGTTTTAATATTTAATAAAGATAAGCACTTAAATGAATAACATACTAGTGAAAAGATAGATTGATTTATTCACACTGTACAGTTCAAATAATTCAAACCCTGTGGGAACAAACTTTAGCTTGAATTATCCGTGAATTGAATTTTCAATATACATTACAAAACAAAAACAAAATTGGTCATCTCAATAAATTTCAATCAAGGCAAATGTTCAAATTATCCAGTTAAAATAATATGGCTGCAAGTGTAGATTGATTGTCCTCAATCATTAACAAAGCATCTATGAGAATGTCAATATTAATTTTTTTTTATAAATTTGCTTTCAAAAGAAATTGCTCATAAGGAGGACAGCAAAAACTGTTCAATCAGTCAGTTAAACGTTTTGTTTCTGTTTTTTTGTTTTCTTTTATAAAATCTGTTTTGGACAGCAAATATCTTTCAAAAGATGACTAACATAGATTGAACTGTTCATACAAAATGGACAGTACCTTGACCAGCAGTTTCAAAAAAACTAACAACTTTCAGATCACTCACTTCTCTATGGCTTTTGAAGTTTTCACTCTGCATATATTCACAGATCGTCTCAAATGCTGCAGCTGAAATACAGAAAAATTACACATTAAGTGTTAATAATGTCAATAAGACTAAGGTTTAATTTGTTTGGGCAACTCCAAATATCATGCTGCTTAGCCCAAAGGGATAAAAATTAAAAATGCCAAGCAGTGTAATAAAAGGGCAAACACTGCAGTAGATTTTATTTTTAATTTCCAGGAAAATTTGCAGTGGTTTGACTCCAAAAATATAACTTGTATGCTCATGTCAACTTATCCACCATGATGAGTGAGTAGATCTTTTGATCCACGCCCCAGTTTATCTTCCTTAAATTCTTTCTAAAACAGTAGAACTTTACTTTTCAGAACCTAACTTTAAGTGGGAGGTGGCGACTCCAAGGGGTTACGCATTTAGTTTAGCTAGATCAAGATTAAGATTCAGAGTCACTACAACTTCCTAGTTGTATTACAAGTAATCACAAAATATGACCACAACCCAATATACTCTAACAACTTGCATTAGACAAGTAAGCTATATGTCTGGTGACCAGTGCAAATGAGTCAGATGTCACAATTTTCAAACTGCAAGGCATCGACATTTTGAAAAATGCAATTTTCTGACTTCCCAAACATTGAAAAGTACATGAAGATATCAATACTTTTTTTTATAAGATATTAGACCTCCCTCTGATTTAGAATATTGAGAAAACAAATCTTAGTTCATTTTTAAACGTCATTTTCTGAAATTAAAGTTTTCTACATCAGACTCATTCTGAATGGTTGCACGAAATATGACAATTATCCTTTACCACTATCACATTTGAAGGCATCAAGGGAAAAACAGGGATGTGTCACAATTTTTTTGGCGTCATTTTTTGGCACCTTTGAGTAGACAGGAGAATCAATGTATGGTTTCCATCTTAATTTCTATGGAATAAAGAGGACAAATTATTTAACTTTATGTTTCAAATAATGGAGAAGAGATTTATCCATGCATAACAAAATTGTATTGATATTAATGACGTAACCCCTAAATGTGACATGTCCTGTCTTTTCCTTGACGCCTTCACTTTCCTTCTATCTGCCCTGCTTATCCCCTCTCCGCAAGCAAGACTTCTTTAACATGACTTTATCAAAAGAAAAGAACTGGGAACTGTATGAAATGGTATGACCATAATGAAATGGCAATTTTCTAGCTTTCAAGGTATTTGCATTTGCTGGGCTTGAGAGGAGTCAGTAGCACTTTAAGTCATAGATTTTAAGCTGTATGAACTATAGACTAACATAAAAGGTAAAGTAAAGAGTAAAGAGCGTTTTAAATAGCGTTAAGTCCACTGAAACGCTTAAAGCCCTTTACATGGGTTACCCATCAGGCCATTAGCAAACCAAAATATCTTCTGAGCTCACAGAGTAGTAGCAAATAAAGCACATCACTGACAAGATATTACACTGTCTATAGTCAGGTACTCCTTTGACCCATGATTGGGGTAGAGAAATGTGTGTAAATGCTAAATAGCATAACGTCATCCTGCCGAAAACAGGGCTGTAAACATGGACCTCTCAGTCCGAAAGCCGAGCTTCTACCACTAGACCACATTGACTGGGAAAAGTCTTAATTTCAAATTTTTGGTGTAGGTGATTAGAGGTATAAAAAGGAGGTGTTATAGATTCTTACCTGTCCCAGATATGGACCTATCTGTAGTGGGTTGTATGGAAAAAAAAGAACCAAACCTGAATGAAAAAAGTCTTTAAGAATTAAAAGAGAGGAAAGATAAACAGCTTTTCAAATCGCAATCTTACCTCACTGTAGAACAAATCTTTGTTCTTTTTTCGTCTTGCAGCCATTTGACTGGGTTGGAAGTTTCTTTTGGGGCCTTCTTCTAAAGTCTTGATACAACCGTGCTGAAATTAGACAACCAAAGAGATCAGCCATTACTTTTATATGAAACTTAGTTTCAAATAAACTAAGGATCTGCCATTTGTAGTGTTTGTTTTTTTATTTGTCGTTTTTTTTTTTTGTTCTTTGTGCATATTCAGAGAGATGGTAAGGAAGACATTAGGTGAGAGCCATGAAGGAAATTTGGATGCAAACAATGCAAAGAGTAACCTTGAAGATGTGTCACAATTGGATAGCACAGGTGGTTTGCAGATAGATCTAGATCCCGATCAAGTGTATATAAAAGTTCTAGGTTTCGTGCTAGTTCTGATGGGATGCAATAAATATAGGCTACATTCACATCTAAACCTAGACTTTGATGAAGGTTGATCTAAAAGCTTCATAATCAGTAACTAATGTGACCCTAGTATTCCACAACATATTGATGAACTACGTTTTCAGCTCAAATTTTTAGATCTAGATCAGGAGCCTAGAGAAAGATGAGTTCAAGCCTCAGGCTTGAGGGTTCAAGAGTTTATTTATTGTTTGCTCACCGGTGGTCTGTGTATTCTCCAGAAAGCCCTCTCTTGCGCATCATTTAAAGCTTTGTCAGCTCTTTTCTTTTCTTTTGCAATTCTGAGGCAATGTAGAGAAGAAAAAAAAAGGTTTTTAAGACTTTTCAAGTTTCAATGAATCATAATTATAGCAACTTTCAAAAAGATAAGAGCACAGCTGTGAGATATATATATATTCACTATCCTTCCAATTTACAAAATAATTTAAGTTACACAAACATGATAGTGGGTATTGAAAAAGGTTGGTATAGTCCTCTAATTTCATGGTTACTTTTAAAGTACATGTGAAAGCCTTAAACTGCATAAATCAAAAAATTAATTATTACTATAACACAAAGTAAACACAGAACCTCATGTAACTTTTACAAATTTCATAAGTCCATGTATCATATGACTTAAACATTCTTTAATTTGATTCTCAATCTTTAGTTATTTCGTTTGCAATTTTTATTTTTCCTTTCCTTTTGACTTTGTGTACTACTTTCAAACATGTATTTTTATTTCTTTAGATAAAATGAAATAACTATCATCTGCTAGAATTCTCTGTGTTAGAGAGTACTGGGTGGCAAAACCTGATTGCTATTGAGAAACTCAGCAGAAATGGAAAAAGTTAAAAGTCTTCACTTGAAACATGGCTTCCATGTGGTTTTTAAATTGCTTTAAGTTACACTAACCAACAACTATAATTGATGTGTGATTTGACAGGTTGATACAGAAGTGTTACCCATTATGTGGTTTAAGACCATATCAACGCTTAGTGTCTGATGTCAGAAGTTTAGACATCATCGTTACTCTTACTAGTCTAAAGGTATGATCAAATTATTTGTACTTTGGCAACTTAGGTTTGTTCAAATTTTTGGATGCCCTGCCATTGAAGGTTAAATTGATTGGATTTCTCTTGAGAAAGGATCTCAGTGGTGATAGTTTTTTTATTCAATGGAATTTGTAACTTACTTGACTTGGTCTTTTGCTTGCGTAACTATGTAGTCCCATTTGTCACAGAGCATTGTTTCAAGCTTTTGAAGATTGGCCTAAAAATAAATAAAAGATGTTTGAACAAGATATTCTAAATAGATGTTGCCATTATTATATGTGTGTAATTAAGAGAGCTTGACTTCTTATCAGCATTTAGAAGAAGGCCTAAAATGAATATAGTTGAACAAAAATGCATGTGTACAATAGAACATCAATCTTGCATGTATGGCACTTTCATCATGTTACAAAATGAATAGAATAAATAGTGGAGGCAGCATTTTGGGCATTTCCACTAGAAAGCCTACGTCTATCCACTGCTAATTTCATACCTTTAAAATCTTTCATACAAAATGAATACTTGTCTTTGGTGCTTTTTGGATCATTCATTTAAGTTGACAAGCTAATCTATCAGATAAAAAAGTGGCCTTAAATTAATTTTTCTGTTTTAGAATGTCTTGTAGCAAAAAGGCTAGGCTAAGGTCCTCTCACAAAAAAATGGCGGTCTACTGACACAGAAAGATAGCATTTTTTTTAAATTTAGACCTAATGTGCAAGAGGGCGAAAGGCGTTAACATCTGCATTACAAATTAAAAATGTTGAAACGTCTGTTTCATGCAAGGATCAAATATCTTGTCTTACTTACCATTTCATGATCATCTAAACCATGTTTCTGTTTGTTCCTCATAGAACGTTTTACAAGATAAATTGCTGTAAAACAAAATTAAGGTCATGATTAAGGTAAGCAGTATGTGGTAGCACAACAAAATTGTATTCTAAAAATTCCCTTTTCAAATTCACAACAACCACATTTAGTTGTCAATTTAATATTTTAGCCTAAGCAACCCCAAACTGATTCATATACCACACTGTTAATTACTCAGTATAGATATATATCATATGTGAATGAGAGAGAAAAAAGATCATTCTAAACAATTCTCTATATTTCAGCTCTCAGTGCATCTACACTGGAGTTCGGGAACATATCTGGAAACAAACAAATTATAGTTGGCTAGGACCTATTTCTTTGATTTGATGAAAACATGGATATTTTTTTTACCTGCATAATTATTTATATTCAGATACTTATGCGGATTTTTTTTTCTCATTGACAGCACCGAATAAAATTGTTCTTGTTGTTTGTTGTTGTTTTTTTGTGTGTGTTTTGTTTTTGTTTTGTTTTTTTCATTCAAATTCAATAAACACAAAGAAAGACAATACAATGGGCCAGAAAGAGGACAGTGGCCGTGGGAACATTTAAACATGGGATATTTTTATCATCAGGCTCTAGGCCCTTAAAAAGCTTGAACTTAAAATGTAAGCTTTTGAAAATTGAAACAATAAGGTCAGTGACTTCTCCGATATGTTATGTACAAAATCTCAGCTAATTAACTTCCAAAACTCAAATACCATTATTGACAGGCAGAAAAAATAATGCTAGCTTTCGAAAAGTAACAGCCAATCAAAACAAGGACATTAATTTACTCCTTGTCTCAGAAGTCTTACTGACAAAGTAAAGAGTGCTATTATATTGTGCTTCTTACACAGAGGGGCAAGCGGTGATGAAATTGGTAGGGCGGTTGACCACTATGTGAGAGATCTCAGGTTCAAATCTGAGTCCAGGTAAGAACTTTATTTGCCCCCAGTGTCCCCTTACTAGCACTTAATGGGTAGCTAGGTCTCTTGAGACTTGGTGAAAGTAAAGGTGGTGAGGAAAACAATGGCAAACTACCTCACTATGCGATGTACCTGAAAAATAAGGACCCTGCTCCTTGGTCCCTTACGCTTATCTCAAGCTTAGGAAACTTTACTTCAATACACTTAAATTCTCTATGTGCTTTTACGAGACAGACCATTACAAACCAAATTACTTTCTACACTCACAGAGGAGCAACAAATAAAGCATATCACTCTAGCTGTAACATACTGGCAAGATCTTTCACTGCTTTTAGCTGAGTACTTCTTTAATTCCTGAGCGGGGCAAGACAATGTGTATGAAGACCCTTTCCCAATAAGTAAAGCTGACCTGCTGAGACAGGGCTTGAACCCCAGACCTCTCATTTAGAAAGCCATGCCTCTATCACTAGACAGTCATCAACCCGACCAAAGTTTTAAGGCACTTTTTTTCCAGGATAACATAGATTTTACACTTAATCTGTAAAATATTACTCAGCATAAACAGATTCTGCATCAATTGAATATGAGCTTGTGTCCCAAGCGTAAATGTCTTTTTACTTTAAACATTTGTTGTTCTTAATCGCTGAAACGCTGATAATATTTTATTGACTTTTAGACACTTAATTGTTGAAAGCAACCCCACACTGACATTATCTGCTTGAACCTTTTGGGTTAGTCCGGTCAACCTAGATCTCATTGAATGCACTTGTTTCTTTTATTTAAACTCCCCATAGCCTGGCTGAGATTTTGGGGTCATTTGGTGCTGCAACCATATTGAAGGGTAGTGTTTGATAGTGCAGGATGGTGTTTGGCTACACAAAATGCCTTTATCGGTCATTGATAGTGCAGGATGGTGTTTGGCTACACAAAATGCCTTTATCGGTCAATCATGAAAACCAGTTTGTCCCTTCATTCAAAAAAATATGATAACCTTATACAAAGGTGCACCATGCATTCCAGCAAGGCTACCTGGGATTTTGAGATCTCTTTGGTTTTGTAAAGTTAGTGTATGATAGTGTTTGGCTAAACAAAGTGCATTTATCTATCAACCATGAAGAACAGTACGTCCTTGTCTTGAAAAAATATAACAACAATATATTAAAAGGTGCACCCTATAATTTAGCATGGATCTGCCAATAGAGACTACAGGGAGCCTTTTCTTGAGACAGGCATGTTGAGTGCTTCAAGTAGCCCCACTTACAAAACTAACTTAAGTGGCCTCTGTGAAAGGTTAACATCATGCTCAGTGCTGTACTCCTGCCATATCATCTGATAGACTCCCTTGCTACTAACCTCTTGTTTCAATCTTAGGAAACATAAAACAGAATAACTGTTTTTCTTCACTACCAGCCTATATGTCTCGAGTATCACATGCAATTTTAAAACCTATGATAATCTCATAACTGTCCAAAGAGTCATCGAAGAGCCAATAATATAAGATGCAAAATTAACTGCTGTGGTTGTTTCTTCATGAGGTGCAAACAAAACATAATTTTTCAGGTCCAGGGAATAAAAAACTTTACACTGGCATCGACACAAATTTGTTCTCTCAGTCACAAAGGATTAAAGAAACGGTTCCATAAATATACACTTTTTCTTATTTCACAATAAAGAAAATTTTTTTTATAATTATCATAGCAGTCTTAATGATGTAAAAACAGTTTTAAATGAATATTGGACGCTGACAAAAAATTTTCTCTGGGTATCAGTACAATTACTAAGCATATGTGCTATAAATAAACAGGTACTTACTCACCGTGATAGTCAATTATAACAATTGCATGATTACATAGAGATGGTTTAACCAATGTATAAATTTCATAAGAGTAAGACATTAAAAAATTTAGAAATTTTGGTTTTTACCTTAACAGAAACAAACTTCATCAAACTATTTCATGACCGAATAACTAAAGTATTGACAAAAGACACAGGGGGGGGGGGGAAGCACAGAAAAAAAAAATAGTGCGAATTGAAGTTTCTATTGTGGACTGAACAGAGGCATTTATACAATTTGGGCACAAACTTTTTTTTTATTCCAACTAGTCATTCTTGAAAACCATCTTTATATTTCCTACAAACATTAAAGCTCAAATATACACAGAACTTAAACAAATTAGGTTACTGATTTTAAAAAGTATTCAAGTTCTTGTTCAAACAAAACAAAAAATCTGCAATAACTCAAAACTACAGCTGAGCATATTAATGCTTTTTGTCAGTCCATGTTAGAACTTTGCTTACCATAAGAGGCGTTGTCTGGATCTGCATATTGTGATGGCCAGAAATACGGTTTCTGAAAAGAGTACAAAATAAACTTATGCTGCATTGTCTTTCTTAAAGTCTCATCATTTAATATCTACACTAAGGAAAGATTCACTTTGAGGCAACACACACACTTGATACAGACTAACTGAATACACTATTTTTATACTGTAAGATATTATTTAACAAAAAAGCAACAAATTTTAATAAGTTAAACTAGCTATGTAGAATATGATGTGTTTAAAAAAAAGATATCATTGGCGTTTTTTGAATTACGTTCCACTTGAACCTATTACAGAAATGATTATCAATGTTACAATGCTGAAATCAATATATAATGCAAATGTTGAATTATGATCTTGTGACTATGATTTATTTCAAGCACTGGCGCGTGTGACTTACTTGAAAGCGGTATAAAGAAGTGTCTTCCTTCACATTCAAGTTCTTTGAGTCTCCCACAGGGAAAATATAGCCATACTGGCACAAGAGAATAGCCAGCTTAAGGGCTTCTGTGTGTTCCTCCTCAGATATGTTGAGGCGATTACTCAACCAGTGTATTAAATCATTCCCTATTAAGTTGAAAAAAAAATTATATTACTGGTTTGCTTCTTCTGGCAAGAGGGTGTCAACAATTGAATGTATTTAATAAAGACATAAACATAAAACTTTTTGAATTTTTATATAATGTAGTCATGTTAGAGCCTGCTTTGCCTCTGTGACTTTCATTTCTTCATCCAAATGAGTGAGTGTAATGTGATGACACTGTTTTTTCAATCCGACCAAAAATTAGATTAGGAACAAGCTCTCAGTCATAAATGAAAAAAAAAACAGGTACTGGAAGCATTGAACAGTCTTTGATATCTGGATCGAGCATACCATGTCAATTTGTTCACATTCCAATTCTTAAAATTTCATATTCTTCGATCTATTTCAAAAGATTAAATAATTTGGGGGGCGTGATATATTGCACCGCTTTTGAACTTTGTTAAGCAGCTTTTGTAGCTTAATTTGTTTGTAGGTTGAATTGATAGAATAGCAAATAATTGTTTGTAGGTTGAATTGATAAAATAGCAACTAATCGTTTGCACGTTGCATTGATAAAATAGCAATTATACGTTTGTTTGCTGAATTAATGAAATAGCAAATAGTTGTTTGTATGCTGAATTGATAAAATAGCAAATATACATTTGTAGGTTGAATTGATGAAGTAGAAAATAATGATATAGGGTTGATTGTCTCGTTTAAGTATACCAATATGTGAGCCACTAACATCATGATATTTCAAGCCCAAACTCTTTTGAAAGCATATATGGCTGTCCTCAAATAATAAATAACAAAATGACAGTCAATTGTCATACTTGACTTATGAACAAAACTAATTCAATAAACAGAAGCATTTCTATTTAGCCAGGCTGCAACGTTAAAAAAAATTTAGAACAATGGGTTTTTTATGGAATAAGCTTATACCAAAGGTGCAACACTGCATTGGTTGACTAACTTTCTGTGGAGAACCTATCCTTTTGAGAACTTTGAGTGAGGTAATGTAGGATATGGGCATAGGTGTACCGTATAGTGTCATCAAGTCTAACTGAAGGTTTGTTTTCGTTTTTATTCTCAAAGCTTGGCCAAGTCCATTAAAAGGACTTTTGAAAAAAATGTCCGGTTTTTTTTTTCTTGGTACAATACTCAACACATATCACTATTTAAAAACTATTAAGTAAACAGCACATGCATTTAGTTAATTTGTTAGATTTTGATACCTTTCAATAGACTATCTTAGGCATGTAATGTTTCTCACCTGTTAAGCCATTCACATTTTGTGCTTAACTAACAATTTTTGGACAGTTTCTGATACTTAACACATCCCAACTTTACCTGAGACAGGCAGGCCCACTGTTTAATTGCTTACACAGAAGTGGCACTTTAATCACACATGGCCTGCCTGGCCCAACATTTACCTGATTGTGTCCAGTTCACTCATCACCCATCATTACCATGATACAGAATAAGGTAAGGTGTTCGCAAGGTATACATATATATACCTCAAAGATATAACTTCGCCATTCTGTTTACAACTGAAAGAACACAATCCTGAGTACAATCAGTGCTTAAAAATTTTATTATCCAGAGATGATTTTACGGAGTTATTGGTTGGCACTAAACATCAATTTTGCAAAGATTATGATTACTTTTGATTTCCACACTGAGGTAAACTTAAAGTCATATTTGGTGAATTGGTAAAATTTAAAACCCCTCTAACTTTTTTGATTTACAAGATCCCATTGTTGTCTGAAACAGGGAGAAATATAAGTATCACAGTAACAAATCCAGTCTTAGAGAGGCTTTAAGAAATCTAGGATGCTAAGCTTACCTGTGAATACCGAAGTGATAAATGTTCGAATCTGGCTTCTAACAGGGACTCCAGTCCCGCTGTGTTGCATTTCTTGAACAAGCTTGTCCAACTGAATCCCCCAAAAAAGAAAATAAAAAAGGCAAATTTAATAGTTGATAAAACAAAATAGTTTTCTTAGTCCACAGTATAAAAGTCTCAAACGATGTGTTGAAAAGTTGTCCCCTAAAACTCTGAAGAAGAGGAAGAAGACAAAGGAGGAGGAGGAGATTTAGGAGGAAGAAGAGGGGGAGAAGAAGAAGAAGCAGAAGAAGAAGAAGAAGAAGAAGATTGATTGATTGAAGGATATTTTTACAAGCCCAATTCCACTTCAAAGGTGCTCTCAGGGCTTGGGTCCCAATGACAACGTATGGGCTGCCACCCAGAGACTAACGGGGATACCATGACTTCTAAGCCTCAGCCGCTCACATTATACTGACACCGACCCAACCAGTAGGGACCCGGACTGTGCTCGGCTGAGGCTCGAACCCGCGACCTCTGGGCCACGGGGCGATGCCACTACCAACTGAGCTATCTAGGCCCCCCAGAAGAAGAAGAAGAAGAAGAAGAAGAAGAAGAAGAAGAAGAAGAAGAAGAAGAAGAAAAAGAGGAAGAAAAAGAAGGAGGAAGAGGAGGTGAAGAAGAAGGAGGAGAACAAGTTCCTGCTCCTAAAGTTAAGTGCGTCAGTACAGTAGCTGTTGTCGGATAGGAATGAAGAAGGAAACAGATAATAAATGAAACAGAGGTGAAGAAGATTGTATATATTACGTAATGCAAACATGCACTCCTTAACCTCGATGCTCGCTGTGAGCGATTGTTGTGAAGCTGATGAGCTTAACTCGCCTTTCCAAACTTTATTTCACTTTGACCTTGCGGTAGTCTAGAGCTACAACATTACACAAGACGCGTCGGCAAAGGCATTTCACAACAGCATGAGTACTGCAATGCTGACTTTTGTTATCGAACACAATTTGTTTCCGTGGTATTCAATGGTGTCTGCGTCGATATTCTTTGCAGCAGAGAGATAGGCCTACACTAAATTTAGGAACAATCCATGCCTGCATGATTTTGATATTTGACATAGGCTGCGTGGCATTAGCTGGGGTTTAAATTTATGTAGGCCGTCTGCAAATTAAAGTTTCTATCTAAACGCACAAACGAGATCGTTATATTAATAGATTCGTATATCACGTGAAATCTCGCCATGGTCGCTTGATATAAATGTCTTATCGGCACTCAATGTACTACATAGAAGCCTGAACATCCGTCACCTTAACGGATAAAAATAGCAGGCTAGTTAACATTCTGGTGCATGTTATAAGGAAAGTTCCCTGTCAAAATAATTAAGGACTAAATGAGCTGCAACCTCAGTAAAGTTTTCTCTTTGACTGTTTCGACATAATGATGAGACACACTACACTACTATCTGGTCCTGTTTTACATTAGGCAGCAACGACGTTGAGCACGTTTCCTCAATGCTCTAAACATGAACTCGTGATCTTATCTATCTCATACTTGTCTGTCCGTCCCCCCATCCTCCAACCCACCTCTCTGTTTATCTATGATGTTTGCCTGCCTATCTGTAACTCTGTCTATCTATCTATCTATGTATCTATCATTCTACATATCTAGGTATCATTCTATCTATCTATAAATCTATCTAACTGCCTGTCTATATGTCTGTCTATCTCCATATCTATCTGAATCTCTTTCTATCTGTCTATATGCCTATCTATCTGTCTTTCTCTCTCTCTGTCTATGTATCCATCTTGAAAAAAATTTACTGACAGAATTATTTTTCTTCTCACCTCCTCTCGCTAGGACTAGACCTTCATCGCGGAGATAAGAAGAGGGGCAGCCGAAGCTGTGTGGTCAGACGACCCTGCAAGCGAGCAGCTATAAGTCGAGTAAGTCAAATTTATGTAAACAGCCCTAATACAGACCCTACACTCGACCGTGAAAACAATGTCACAAAACAGTTTTTCAATTAAAAAAAAAATTGCGCCACAATAGTACCCAAGCGAAACGGCGTCAAGTAAGCAAGAGCATGAGTGTTCTTCTGATTAATTTAACTTACAGTAAGGTCCGTTTATATAGAGCGCGAACGCCGCTTTTTATCAAATTAGCCACTCAAATAGGGCGCTAACACGAACGCGGAAAACCGTCGAACTTTTGTTTTTTAAAAAATCGACTATTTTCCCCATTTTCATTTCAGAACCATATTCCTGAGTTCATTATAGTGCGAATACATAACAAACACGTGTATAGTAGTTTATTTAGAAAGTTTTCTGTGTAAAATAATCTCCTCCCTGTCTTACTCTGCCTGTGCCATACTCTATTTATTTTTTTTTATTTTTTTGGAAATAATGCAACTAGGGTGTTGGTACTAGCTGATTGGTTAATACAAGAAAGCCGCTGCGGCGTTTTGAAAAATTCGCACTGTGGGCAGTCTCAGCGCTCGACCACGCGAACAGATATTTGTTCGCGTTCTATTTGAATAGTTCCTCTGTAACATGACTTGCCCATTTTAGGACGAAAAAGCGCGTTCGCGCTCTGTAACTATAAACGGTAATATCTCATCTTGAGTATCAAGCCTGCCGTGCGACGGCTTAGGAAAACGCTTCAGAACTGGTCTCTTATAAAAGCGAAATAGCTGCCTACGTACGGGGGGGGGGGGGGGGCTTTGCTAAAACTATGCATGTACTCAAATATGTCGTAATTCTACCGGAGGACACTTTGCAAGAGAACACATCTCAGTTTTTTAACGATGATTTACATTTGCCCATCGATTTCGAATAAAAACAAGGCAAAAACTCAATTAAAAAAAACGTTTCTAGGTTCTAAGTTTGCAGGAGTGGCTCCTGACTTTTGTTCTATGCGCTTCAAGCCATTCCAATTCGAGCCTGACCTTTGTTTTGAATTGAAGTGTTTACACCCAGTTCAGCAGCAGAGCTGCTAAAATCAATTCTCAGCAACTATATTTAGTGTTTTCGCATACAACGCATAAAATCGTTGATATTTTTTTTAAACTTGAAAAAGATTAAAACATATATTTTCATGCAATTACAGAGATGGATATTGCAGGTCTATCTCGTCGAAATAAATATGTCCCATGCATAAACTGTTATTAGAATTTTTAAAAATCATATAAGATAGATTCTTTGTATTGTGTGTACCAACTAAAGACCACCTCCTGGGTAAATGAACAACGTATTAATTGGTTGCAGCCCTGTTGACTAATTGCCATTCTTATCTCCCTCCCTCCCCTTCCCTCGTCTTAATACAAAAGATATTTATATAACTAACATAATATTTGTTTACATCGGGAGGTTTTTATATTTCTCACTATGTGCTGTGCTATTTTTGTGAGCTCCTCAACAATGGAATAACATAAAGTATAACAAAGCTGTCAAAGATTTTTCCATCATCTAAAAAAGTTCAGGGAAAAGATCAAACAGACTATTTTTATTAATTTTTTACATATTCGCAGTCAAAATTTCAAAGTTACTGGCCGGAAAACGGGAATAACTACACCTTATCTACTCTTGTCTAGGTTTACATCTAAAACTTGTTCTTTTTTTTTTCTCGACGCAATTTAGCAAAAGACAACACATTTGGGCGTTTTTGTTGGAAGTTAAAAAAGGATTATTTTCACTCCAGGGCGGCGCGATGAGTAGAATCCGCCATTGTTATGCTACGTGTTAAGGGTCAATGTCTTAACTAAGTAAAAATAGATGCATGAATAAAAGTGTGCTGAACTGTCCTGAGTGAGTGAGTTAACAGTCTATGAATATTTAATGCCCCGTTTAAAAAATACAATTTATTAATTAATTATGAAAATGTTTTAAATTTCATATGCTGACCCTTGACACATCAGCTTTAGTCATTAAAATTTTGAATTCTCCATCCCTATAAATTTTGCTTAAGGCCTGTTTTGGAATTAAATAGTAAATTTGAAACATGTAAAATGCCTTCTACATTAAAATCTGCCATTTTTAAACCTTTACTTAAGAAAACCGGGTTAGACAAAAATGACTTATAGAACTATAAACCTATTTAGCAACATCAGTTATTTATCAAATGTTACAGAAAAAGTTGTACATGTAGTTGCTAGATTGGAGTCTTACATAAGTAGAAAGGGTTTGTTTTCAAAGTTTCAGGCCGCTTATAGGAAGATCCATAGCACGGAAACAGCACTTCTTCGTATTCATATTATAATCATAATGATATTGTACGTCTAGATTCTAAGAAACCACAAGTGATGCTTGTCTTGGATATAAGTGCTGCCTTCGACTTCTTGACAAACATAATTTTATCCTTATTTAAAGACTTACTTCCTATTTTAATATTTCTGGCTATGCCCTCCAATGGCTTCACTCGTATCTGAATGATAGATCAATGTCCATTTCTATTGATAACTATAGTTCTAAACCTAGACCTGTATGCTTTGGGGTTCCTCGGGGTTCGGTGCTTGGCCCATTACTTTATTCAATGTACTCTCTCTCTCTCTCTCTCTCTCTCTCTCTCTCTCTTTCTCTCTCTCTGGAAAACGTGACTAAGCAACATCGATTAGATTTCCATCTGTTTATCCTGAAAAATATTGAATATTCCCTGACATGCCCAGAGCATTGCTTAAACGATATCATAGACTGGATGACGAACAACAAACTAAAACTCCATGAAAAAAAGACAGGTTTTGCTATTATCACCAAACAGTAGTAAAATTAAAGGTGACAAATTTAGGAATCTTGGTTTTAGAAACGCACAGGTGACAATGTTAGGAAACTTGGTTTTCACATAGATGCTCACTTTTGTATGGAAACTCATATCAAACATGTTTGTAAAAACTGCTACTGCCTTCTTAGAAATATTGGAAAATTGATTTTAAAATTGCATGCGATATTTTTAAAGGTTTAAAACATCTATCCTCTGCTTATTTACAAGAACTCTTACAAGTATACAAAGCCCAGAAGGTTTTAAGATCAAATGACTACCTTTTAGTTTATTAAAAACTAATATCCTCGACTTTCGAAATTAAAGCGTTTTCTGTCATAACTCCTATGATCTGTAATGTTTTGTCAGAGAAAATAAAACGAAGAGAAGTGACACAATTTATTCACTTAAGCGAAATTTGAAAACTGAGTTTTTTAGGAATATTTTACTGTGATTTTAGAATATTATCGGAATTAATTTTCATGCACTCTGTAAGATTTCTCAAGGAAAGGACAGTAGCTATAGTAGATGATGCCATAGGTTTTATGCAATTGTAAGTGTAAAACACTTCGTTTTTTGGGTTGTTTTTTTTTGTTTTTTTTATGTTATTCTTTTACAATTAGTTATTCTGCTGTAATGTGAGTATTAGCGCCACCCAAAAATGTTAAAGTGGATTATTATTATTATAATTATTATTATTATTATTATTATTATTATTAT
>BMAT01013771.1:86439-101734 GCA_019649035.1 Elysia marginata | reverse complement strand
TTTCCTATATTTTCTTCTTTTGCATGGCTGTGTGAGATGGAACAATTATTTGTGCTGACCTTCAATTTAAAATCTTAACATGGGTACATGTATATTTATGCAGTAATGGACATAAGGTGACAATAAACTTAATAGATTTCACTGAGTAAGCTGCTTTCTATGTAAAAATAAACATTTCTTACAGAGTTTCTGATAGAAAATATTTTCACCTAAAGTTGAACGACAATATGCATTGCTGATTTCAGGTACATGTACTTTTTCTTTGGCCATGGGCCTCTACGGGTGTTCCACTGTTTTGTCCAAAAATGTGTGAGTCAACACATAAAAAAAATTTTGGTCAATCTAATGTACAACCACCCCAGACTGTTGTGGCGGTTTCTAAATTTTGAAAATTAAAACCATTGATCAGCAAGCTCGCCCTAAGTCTGGAACTTTAATCGGGCAAAGTTCTGGCAGTGCTAAATGGTTTTAATTCCAGGTTACTTAAAATTGTCCTTGACTGTAAAGAAAACCAAGTTTAACCTCTGATGGAGAGGGTATGGGTATACATGTATAGTAATATAGAAGAGTTATGAATTATGTTATTTTTATAAAACAAATTCATATTTTATTTGAAAAAAATGAAGTCAACTTAAAGTACTGTGTACAAAATGAAGTGGAGCAATGAGTAAAAATGTTATAAAGGTACAAGGTGATTAGAACTTTCAGAGCAGTAGGCTGAGGTAGTGCAAACAGTCACAAGTATTGGGGCTTGCCTTTAAGTGATGTGAATGCAATATACATCTAAATCTTCCAGTTTAATATAAAAATCACTTAAATGACTTTGAGATGCTTTATAATATTATGAAGACCTTCAAAAACAATTTTTAGCAACAAAGTTGTAAAAGCTTTGTTACTCTGATTGGCAAAGGCACTGGCAAGCATTTTTTTGGCCAGTTTCACTTGAAGCCTATCTCTCCGTTTGAACCATTACTCATTTAGCAATGGTCACCTCCTTTATGTTTTGCAAAGAGTCCAAATTAATGCGTCAGATGTCACAGTTTTCACACTACAAAGTGTTGATGTTTTAGAAAAGATAACAGAACTTGCTTGAAATATATTATAGATAAAAGAGGAACTCGGCTGAACTAGTCACAAGACAAATATATCTGAATACTGGGAGTCATGAGGTTACTATGAGAAATGGCTGCATTTATATATAGGAGAGGGAGGAAAAGGAGTAACAGTATTCACATTTGCCATCTTACGAAATATACTGCAATCTGCATAAAGTCAACCCCTTGGAACTGAAAAAATTACTTAACATTTACAGAAAAATCAAGAAATCATAAAAAAGGGTCTGTCAGAGTTGATGGGAAGAGTTTCTTTTGAAGGTGTTGACATTCTTAAGAGGATTACACTGTATCATACCAAGATCCTATAATAAGCTATTGTTTAACTTCACAAAGTTGGTTGCGTTACACAACATCAACAGTGTAGAGGAATGAATAGAGAGGAGGCTAGTGAGGCAGGATGTGTTTATCACTTGTATCCAGTCATATTAGATACATGAAATCCATGCATTGTAACGTATGATGGGGCACATTAAGGATTTTACTTATGACATCATGTTTCTAAGACGAAATACTACAGCAACATTTGCAACTCAAAGACAGGTTATGGGAGCCTATTTTTTATATAAATGTATAAGGCTCAGCAAAAGTTACAGGCCACTCCAGGTCTTAAAAGGTTATCTTCAAGGTTTTGAAAAATAGGCTGTGAAACTGAAGGAGAATAAACTTTGCCTCAATCAGACTCAAATTGTGTAAAAAAAAAGTTTTTTTTTACCAAGCTTATCACACATTTGTGTGCGCTGATCACCTTTCAAAAGGGCCAATAAATTAATAAAAATTAACTGAATTTTTTACCAATCTCTAAGAGTTATTTGGTGGCTATGATAATATATACCCCAGTGAATTCTTTTCATGAACTTGAAGTTTATCAACAGACTTTTGCTGCTTATTTATATTAATTATATAAAAAAAAAAATTGACCCCCCTCAAAATAAAAATACCTTAGCAATTTGTCTTAAAAACTGGTTGAAACTGTTAATGTTATAAGTGACCCTTAACTTTTATGACTGAGAAGCATAATTATATTTAACCTTAAATATTTTTAAATCAGTATCAGTATCTCTATACATGAGTAAATTTACATATTACATTTTAATTTATATATATCTACAGTGGATTCATCCAAAATCAAAGTCTGATGATCCAAATTTCTTAAAATTTGAAGTTTTCTGCATTTGAGGTTTCTTTTTCCTCTTTGGCTTTGTTAGATTTTAACTCATACATGTAATTCAAAGTTCCAACAGTTCAATTCTCTTAGCTCAAAGTTTATATTATTACGGCGTAAAGAAAGTTTTCCTTCCCCAAAGCATGAGTTTTATGATAAACACTACACAGAGGTGTTTAATGTTAATGAGATTAGACCGCAAATCATCATTCCTGTTGAGAAATTCCCTTTTCAAAGTAAGCTTGTGGGCAAGAATGATAATTCTGTGCTCTTTGTAATTCCCAATACCCATAGAATAAGTTTGTTTCTATATCCACGCACAGGTGGGGTGAGAGAGAAAGGTGCTATAGAACTGAGAAGTGGCTTAGCAAATGAACCTGCTCGATTGAGTATAATCTGAGTCCTCTTAAACTGAAGTTTTTCTTCATTCCCAAGAAATTTGAATTATGAGGTTTCCACTGTAAATTAATATTCTGATTTGATTTTTCAATCAATGCAGCAAACTGAATAAATTATAACAGGAAAAAGACAAAAAGATGAATCTGACTGATAATTCATGACAGTGAAAGCAAAGAGAGAAAAACTATAAGTACCTATATTGTGGTAAACAAAAAGCTTTGTACTTGTAGACAATCAATGGCACCCAAAAGGCATTAGATAAATAAAAAACACAGAATAGTAGAAGTTTTTTAAAATTTTTATTTCAAGTCTCTGAAAACAGTGAAACAGAACAAGCAAAAGGAAAAATAGAAAATCATATACCTACAATCTACAAAAAATAATTTATCATTGTACAAAAAGGAGACTCAACAAAATCATGTGGCTTTTGATAGAAAGTTAAATTGATTTAAATTTTGACAGTCTGACCCATACATGCATTAAACAACAACAAAAGTAACCAAAACTTTTGGCATAAAGAGATTATTTTTCAAAATCCTCATTTTTCTTTCTCTTAAGGCCCTGTAATATTTAAAAAAAATAAGATTATCAGTTTATTCTGTAAGGAAAAGAATGAGGCTTTATAAAACTGAAACAAAATGTAAAATCATGCGCCAAAAACCACTCCCCATTCAAACACCGGTACTTCAAGCCAGCAAACATGCTCTAGTATATCGTTCAGAGAAACTTTTTCTGACTTCTTCCCTGAATCTGTCTGTATTGTCCAGTTTACATACTTTGAACCCCATTAGGGACAAAATTTAACTTTGAATCATTCACAGATTAAATTATCAGAATACATTACAAAAAAAAAAGAAACAACAAGATGGTAATTAGAGCACTTAACAAAAAAAAAAGTTTGTAGAAAAAATAAGATTTCTTGTTATTACCAAATTTTACTAAAGTAGTTTGTTTGAATTCTACATTTTCAACTCTGTACTTAAAAAGCAAACAGGACATCATTTGTGTTCACAATAATATTTTCGGCAATTAATACTTTCCATTGATATAAAAATACTAAATATTTTTTCAACATAAAAATCACACGCCTACTGTATTTAAGCATGGGATATAAACAAAATATCATAAGGATATTTGTGCAAACCCTTAAACAAAGAGTAAAAACATGAATCCAAGACATCATAGACAGGGGGAAAAGACGGATTGTATATTTCAAATTGTTCAAAAACTCAAACAGATTATAAAATTCTTCTGTAACCTTAATTTAATAAGTATTTAGCTCATTAGCTCAATTATTACCCATTAAAAGGTTAACTATAAAAATACTCAGGACAAGAAGAAAGCATAAAAAAAAACACTCCAGAGACACATGAAACATCTTATCATGCGCTTTTTAAATATTTTATCTGAAAAAAAAATTTCTGGAGGAACGATATCTAAAAATAACTAAGTGGGGGTCTTTTTATTTCTTTTCATCAAATGGGTTTGATGCTTCACTATAACAATAAAAAGAAAGGACAATTACACCTTTCAAGCACAGATGACTGGCAAACTTTGAAAGGCTCATAATGCAAAATGAAGGAAAAATTTTCAAGGACTCACATTTTAGCCATTCATTGAACAAACAATTATTTTTATAGTATGTTAAAATTCACCTAAACAGTTGAGATTTAATAAAACAACCAAGTATATTTTTATGTAAATGAAGAAAGTCTTCAAGAGTGGCTCAGCAACATTTCAGTTCACTCCCTTGATGAGCAAAGCTGCTTCCACAGAGGTGCGTTTCTGAATAGAAAAAAAAACCCAACAAAAAATACATTACTCTATACTTATGAAGAAAGTACAACCAAAATAAAAATGAAATAATAAACAATAAAAAAATACTACAACAATCACATTTGTAGAAAAAAACTCATGAATATGTGTCTTAAAAGCACTGGCACTAGAACTTGGAAAGCATACATGACATGCATTATTCATCAAATTTCATGATAAATTGCAATGTATAGCCCATTTCCTTCACAATGTGACTAATGAGTTTGATTCATGGAAACCTACATTAAGAATTACAAAACTAAATAATAAGGTCAAGAACAAAGCTGCACATTTTTCAAGAATCACCAAAAAACTGTACCCGAAAAAAAAAACAAAGAAAAAATTTGAGACCTTTCGACCCATTTCGTTATCAAAGGTACAAACATAATGCCAATAATTTTTAAAAACATAACCCCAAGAAGATCACTTACGATAACTTGCCCTGCCTTTTTTGAAAGATAGAACATAATGATTCAATTTTGCGGCACAGAAGTAGGCCTGCCAGGAATTATAAGATTTACTTGCTCATTAAGAATTAGATCAAAGCACAAACTATCGTTCCTTTAATTTGTGCCGCTCAAATCTCATTCCCAATTAGCGCCCCCCCCCCCATTACCACACAAGCAGAAAATGCTCTCCATTTCAGCCCTACACCTTCTGCTTCAGTAAAATTTTGAATAATATTCACCCAACTGACTCACAGGGGCCTCCTTTATCTGCCCATCCATTATCAAAATTGATATGGGTATTGAATAACTATTTTTTCCTAAATTCAAAAATTCTCTTCCTGTAATGTGAATATTGACATACAAATTCTTAGTTGACTTATTTGTTGTTGTTCTTATGGTAAAATCAGTTCCTGTATACAGGGAAGTCCCCATTTGTTAAAATAACCATGTAAATAAAATAAGCCTACTACGTTTGCAGCCGTTATATCTTCAAAAGTTGAAATTATATTGTCATTCCTAAAAATAGAGGGCTAAAAGAAAATAAGAGAGGTACATAAATTCAAAGATTAACTAGATATTCTTCTGGATTTAAAAAATATATAGTAATTCTCCCTAAAACCATAAAATGTATTGTCCTGAAAATAGACTAAAAATCACTTGATAATAAAAGATTGAGAAATAAGTAAGTGATGTACATTTGCCTATGCAGGCCAGGCTTAAGGATCAAATTCAAAGCTGAAAATAGAAAAAAAAAAAATGCTGTTGAATCTGGATGAAGTCAACAACTTGGAACTGCAATGACCTATTGACTTAAGATTTAATAAAAACTTGATTCTAACCATTGCAAAAAAAAAAAAAAAGAACAAAATAAAACTGATACATAAGATTGACTTTAATGTAAAGAATTTCCTTTGAAATTCAGAAATTGACTATGAGTAGAATTCACTGCGACTCTCAAGAGATGCTGAAAAGAAGAAATAGTCTTGGGCAATCATCATAAGACAGCTGAAAGAAACAGACATATCAGCAAAAAATCAATTCATATGCAAGCAATCTTACAGTTCAATATCATAACCTTTCAAATCTGAATGTTCACTACATTCTTGTCTGCTGAAAAGGAAAATCAGAGAATTGAAGCAAATAAAAAGACCAAAAGACAAAAAATGTCTGCTGTTTGTGAACAAGTTTACTACCACAATAATATACCTGAACAATTTAAGTGAGATACGATGCAAAAAGTCATTTGTATGCAGTCCCCTGGCTGTCAATCCTTTAGGTATGGCATCGGCTCAACAATCAGTTACTTCGCCAATTTTGTATCACAGCTTCATGGGGGATAAGAAAGTCATGATGACATATGCATTTAGTGAGAGGCATGGTCAAATGAAACAAAACGTAGAGCAGTCATGATTACTAGCCCCTAAATGCCCATGCACATTTCAATCCATTATAAAAATCAGCTATAAGCTAACAATTTTATCCTCAGCAAACAAAAACTCAAGCTTTGATAGGCTGGCTCACCACTGAAGGCAAGAAATCTTTCTTAAAATTTTTATAGTTTCAAGCAAGCTTGCAAACTATCATTTAATAGAATAAAAAAAATTTAAATTCTTATATGATGAAGGTGAACTTTTAAATATCATTAATTTTTAATTGGATTCTGCATTTTAAAAAAAAGTTTTTAATTCAGAGTTAACAATGTATTAGTTACTTTTCTGTGAACAAAAAAAAAATTGACGTTTTATGGACTGCTTTTAAAACCTCCATCATTGGCAATCACCATTTTGCACCACCAAAGGAGAAAAACAAGTTTAAAAATGCAAACAAAGACTCCAGTGGCAATCAAGACAAGTCACTTTTCAGGGCCATCATTGAAAATAGATGGTCATAATGAAGTATAACTCTTTTTTGTGAACAGAAAGTGAGAAAATCTTTGATTGTTGAAATATGCGTAATTATTTCAACAAATTTGTAAAAAAATTATATACATTACAAAAATGTGATTTACCCTGTTCTTGCACTGGACTCATTGAATGTTTCCATCAACGTACAAAGATCACATACACACAGGTTCTTTGTGAAAGGATGTTGAAACAACAACCTACACAAAGAACCAATACCTATGAATTGTATCTTGACTGTCCTCTTGCGTCTGGGCCCCTTCCTACAGTACCAATGTAAAAAAAGACATTCAAATAAAATCGCACTCACCTGTGAACCACTGAGAAAGAAGAGAACGTGTCAACATGGCAATCGAGAGTTATCTTGCAGATAGCTACTGGTTCACTTACCTCTCAGATATTTTATGCTCATTCATCGATTTTAGTGTCACCTTCTGAAAGTGGGGGTCCATGAAGATTTGAGGCCTCTTCTTCAAAATCTTTGTCATTTCCATTGACAGAATCACCCGTCTCATCAATCTGCATAGGGATACTGGAATCAGTGTCCTTATGCTGTAGACAGTCCCCTCTCTGCCCTCTCTCGGTCTCATCTCTGGTCTCTGGTAGAGATATGATAAGAATTAAAGCTCAAACATCTATGCAAAGCAGGATTCATTGAGTCGTTATTTGTATCCCAATAAAATGTGAAACGACATCACAAAATGAGTCTAGCTGTAGTATGTTGTGTATATCATACTATATGTGCTGCTGTTATACAATTTATATTAAACGTATGTTCAAAACTGGGTCAACTTGTTTAATTTCAAGACAACATCAAACAAATACACAGAACATGTCTTCATTTCTCTAACTTTGTAAAATACCCTCCATAATTGAACTACAAAAATTCTGTACATAATTTTCAACAAAAAAAACAAAAAAAATCCATGTCTACACATTCACACCTCCCTGTTTCTTACTGTGTTTTAATAGACTGTTCTTACTCCATTTTTCAATATCCAACCATCGCTAGGCTTAAATCTACTTGAAATCAGCTGTGTTCTTATATTTATGGAATTGAGGAAAACAACAAATTTTTCACTTAGGCCACAAAGCATCACTCACAGCAACTGAAATGATTGAAGAAAATTGACAATTTGTCTTACATTCAGTACAAATACGGTGGATGTCCCAATTTTCACTCTACAGGGTGTTGATAGCTTGGACAATGGATTTTCCTGAACATTCTTACCTTAAAAATTGTGTAGAACAATCCAAATTTCGCAGAGACAGAATTTTTTTCACTTAAAATATAGATATAAAAAGAGCGGAAAATCTCCAACATAGGACTCATTTGGACTGGTTGCAAGACATTTGTCTTTATTAGCAGAAACCATAAACAGTTGAATAATACTAAAATACACATAAATTGTCAGAAATATAATGATCAGATTTTTCTGCATCCTTAGTCGTTCAGTCCTTGCTTATAAGAAAAAAAAAATTAATAAAAGTATTCCTAGGCACAAAATATATTTTATCACAGGCACAATTGTGCTTAAAGGTATAGCATTACTGCCCGTAACTTTATATAGGAATACCTCATTAAAGGCGCTTCCATAATTAATCTAAACATGAAACAGCTGAGGAAAAATTAGGAACAACAGTTAATTATTTACCATTCTTTTCTTGATCTGCTTGTTCTTCCTCAATTCCTCCATTTTCACAGTTCTTGATTTCTGGAGTGCACTTTTCATCTTTTGCGTTCTTTTCGACTCTTATGTCCTCTTTTTCGGATTTCGATGAGTGCTTTGAGTCTCTATCTTTGTCCTTTTCATGACTGCTTTTCCTTTTTCTGTCCTTGGAGCGGGACCTGTGCCTGTCTCGAGACGAGCGATCACGAGATCTTCTATGACTTGATCGTCTATCTCTGCTGGATGATCTCCTCGAGGAGCGTGAAGACCTGTGGCTCTTGCTACCACTTCTACTACGCCGACTCCTACAATAAATCAATTCAAACAAAAAAATAATAATATTTTAGTCATCATATCTTCTCATGACTGTCTTACTGGACTGAAGCCAATCAACTCCAAGTAGGCACCCAAAACCCATTGGTAAATATTGAAGTTCCACAATTTTGTGTTATTTGTGTAGATCTTGGCTAACCATTCAATTTGGTACCTTACCAAAGTATGTAGCTTAATAAACAAAAAAGTTATGGTAATTCTAAATTGATGAAAATTAGCTTTGGAAATCGGAATTTCTCAGCAGTGACTTTTGCTTGATATTAAATTAAAAAATTAGTGTTTCCAGATACTGAAAATGTCATGCTAATGCAAAATATTATGTAGATGTTATTCAATTTTTTTTCAAGCAATGAAATCGTAATTTTCTTTAATCTTAAGCTTCAAAGTGTGGCTTCCGTGCAATTTTGACTGAGACTTTTTCGCCGTTTTTTGAGAGATTATCAAACTAATGTTAATAATAACAAGTTTGGTATTAAATCTAATTTGCAGGATAATAAGCTTTTCAATAATAAACTAATTAGAATTAGCAGTATTTATTTCCATTCCTTTGAATACTTCTGTTTCTTTGGCACAAATTATATAAAAAGGCATTTTTCACACTACTGGAGATTCAACACATCACATATTACCACAAAATCAAAGAAATTTAGCCTTGATTTACCAAATATTATTACTTCAATTCATAATGGTAGACAGATAAAATTGTCAAACCAGTTACGATAATATAATTATTATTGCAACTACAATAAATAAAAATGTGCTCTGTGGAATAGGCAAAGAAAGTTTTGATGGCTGATACTGTGGTAGAATCTACTCTGGACGGTCTGGTCCTTGCAGGCCTTGTCTAACTAAAGCAAGGCCTAGAAACAAAAGTAGTTGTTACAAATTGTGATAAATTATATAGATCCTCTAGATCATCTATGAAATATTATTTAAGATAAACTTGAAAATAATTTCAAAACACATAGACCTAGACTCTAGATTTAAAGCCTACATTTCAGAATCTATATCTAGATGAAAATCTTCGCTAGCTCTAGATTTGATAGATTATAAATAGAACAGCCCGTTGATTGTGTTGCTATGACATGATTCCGATAATACAATGTACTACCATTAGGTCTAGGTTACAATTTTAAGAGATTGATTCGGTATAATAATTAAATTAATAGTGATGCAGAATAAAAGACATTTTAAACTTCATTTTTATTCAGTTCTATTGTTTAGTTAGCTGTTTAGAAGTTGTTTCTGCTGAACTCGCCTCAGTGTCAGTTGCGCTAGGCTAGGCCTAAAGCCCTGTGCTAAATTGACCATTTTGGAGCAAACTAGTTGGAGACCATTTTGGAGCAAACTAGTGCGTCTCGCTTAACTACACCTCAAAGATGTTACATTTAATAGTTTCATATTTTTAAAGTAAATTGGACGCCTTTTCAAATGAATATTGTTTGAACTTGATGCGCTGGCAAAAAGTATCAGACTTTTTATTTTGGACACTTATTGAAGTTTCAAAATCAAATTTTTGCCAACTTCCCAATCACGCACTCTTTTGAAATTTAAAAGAGCACAAATGGCAGCCATTTTGCTGTCTGATTATACATGTTTGGGGCCCTATAATGAATGGGGTGGTTAAGCTATATAAGGAATATGTACAACGCCGACGATTGTTTTCTTCACCGAATCATATGTTCTCTCAGCGCTAACACCTTGAAAAATGAAAACACCAAATTTTAGAGGAAGGATTGAATTATATTTTGATGTAAAAAACATTTTATTCAACGTTCAATAAACCCTTCAAACCTTGGGTTAAAAATCAGTAAAAAAAAATTACAGACGGGTTTGGGGTGCCTACTCCAAGGAAACATTTTGGCTTTGGACAATATGATTGCTGATTTAGATGAATCAAAAAACTCTATCAACGAAAACAGTTGAGTTGTATAGGGTTGATGGTTGGTTAGTTTGTTGGGTCGGAGCATGTATTTAGAAGGCCACTAGAATCCCTGATAAGGCGAGCCCTGCAATGGACCCCTCAAGCACAAAGAAGCAAATGATGACCCAAGAAGACCTGGAGGAGGATGGTGGAAAGGCTGAAAGAAAGAGGTCTCTCCTCAGAAAAAGCTCCCTGAACTGTAGCGGACCAACCAAAATTGAGAGCTCTTCAAGTGCCTCAAGCGCCAGACTGCTCAGAGCAGATTGAGTGAGTTTACAGGGTTAAAGTGATACTTGAAGCTATAAAAGGGAATCAGGGTTTGGACTTGATCAATGTCAAATTGAAAGACCAAGCTAGAGTTTTTTTATTTTTACTTAGAATGTGACAAAAATTTCATTGTTTGATTCTCAAAGCTTATCATGCTACTTATTTAGAAAAGTATCTATTATCAATTGCAAAAGTACATATAAAATGGAAACTACATGTATACTGAGAAGTAGCAGAACAGCATATAAGTTTTTACTACATTTACAAAAGCAAATGAAAATTTGTGGTCTAGCGGCGGATGCATTACTACAGAGTGGACAGCAGAGAGTTCAAACAACGGACTCAGCCGCAGAAAATCCCCGGCTGTCTCTCAACAGAACAACTTAGGTACCTGGTTATTAACTGATGAAGATTTAAACACCAAAAGAAAAGGTCTGGGCTCTGTCCGTCACACTGTCCCTAAGGCCATTTCAACCTTGAGAACACTACTTTTTACCTTTACAAAAGCAAATGTTTATTTTACGATGTTTTCTAATTACTTTCTGGATAGCCCAGATATCTTAGCAGGTAAGTGGATTCTAAATAAAAGAGCACAACAATAATTTTATACTTGAATAGTTTTATTTGTCTGAAAATTTAACAAATAGCTTTTTTTTTGTATCGAAAATCTAGATACCACACCAAAAACAAATTTCTTTTACCATTCTGAATTCCTACCTCCATTTTTTTAACCTAAAGCTAGCCTCTTTTTGGCCTTGACTTTAAGGGACAGTGCGACACAATTCTCACAACTTCCACTGCATTGTGTAATAAACTACGTTCTAGGGCTAGTTTGCAGTGCCCTTAACAAGTTTTTTCCTATACCTGTCTCTTTCCCTTTCTCTGTCCCTGTCCCTGCTCCTTTGTCCCCTTCTGCGATCCCGACTTGTGCTGCGTCTTTTCTTTCGATCACGGCTGCTGGATCGTTTCCTATCTCGGCTATGTGATCGCCTCCTGTCTCTACTCCTAGATCCACTGCGCCTTCTTTTACCTCGATCTCTTTCTCTTTCCTTTTCTCTATCCCGCTCCTTCTTCCTCCTCTCATCTCTTTCCCGCTGACGTTCTTTTTCCCTCTCATCTCTTTCAAGCTTGAGTTTGGCTTGTGTTGCTTCTCGAGCTTCAATTTCATCTCTCACCTTTTTCTGGAAAGTATTTGACAAAAAGAGGCAAAAGAAAATAGCATAATTTAGAAAAGCACAAGATACATCAAGAAGAATCTTGTAAAAACAAGTCAAATCACATACACTGATGTTTGCAGATGACGTCTGATGTTAATAAGAACAGGGATACCACTAAAATTTTCTGAAAATAACTGAAAATCCTGATGCTTTGTTCTCCTGTAAATTAAGAGATAAAAAAGGTGTTGCTTACTGATTTAGGGGCGTTGAAATGTCACTTTTCTTTGGGTTAATCTTGGTAAAATGTGTGTGTTCTTTCAGCTTCTTAGGCTTAAAAAAAGGGAAAATGACTGAAAAATGACATCCCTGTAGGAAGAATAAGAGTTTGTTTATAGCTTAGTTAAGACTGATTTCTAAGCCTGAAATGTAGTCTAATCCAATCTATGAATACAGTTCTTACAAATGAGGATTACTCAGAAAATTTGAAGGGCGACTGTGTTCCTTTAAGATGCATGAACGATATCTTGTCATTCATAAAGATATATTAAATAATGTTGCCCAAGTGATTACAAAAACAATTATAAAATATTAATCGGAACAGAGACTCTAACTACCTTTTTCTTATATTCTAGGAGTGTAACTAGTCTCATGAAGCTTGTAACACCGTTGCACAGATTTTAATACCCATGAAGATCACTTGATTAAGGTTCAAACATCATCAACTTTGTATGCCACCATCAATCTCAATATATATCCAGCTTTACAGGAAATAGTACAATTAGATAACAAAACAAAAATATAGTTTACAAGAAAACCTTCCTAAAGTGATTCAAACACCGAAGCTCATATATTCAATAGCTTCAAAACAGTATATATATATATATATAAATATATATATCTTAAACTGCCAGATTAACACTCTTTTTAACTCACCTTGCGTCTATCAATCTCAGCTCTGACCTGGGCATATCCTGCATGTTGTTTCCCCATCAAATGTTCATCTTGCCTCTGTGGGGCATCTCCCACAATTAAGAAAGCTCCACACACATCACATACCTCCATTTGCTTTATCATGGGTGACTCCTCTTGGGCTGGTTGCTTGAAAGTATTTGAAATGATTATTTGAGAGTAGATACAATTGAACAAGTTTCTTAACAGTGGTGCTGATAAATTTCCAGTTTTATTAAGTTTCCATATATTGTTCTGATCAATTCTTATGCCATCATAGCTGTTACTTAAACTTAGTACTACTACTGTACTAGCCATTTGTCGGGCAATAGTGCCTCCTTAGAACTGCATAATTTGAAGATCAAAAAAAAAAAAAAAATGAAAGTGTCTGAACCAATGCAGTACTTTCCTTTAATCCATGAAGTGTTGGCCGGCCCATTGACCTCCTTCACTGCCAGGTAGGTTCTGCCTTTACCATTCAAAAAATTTGATAAAATAGTCAAACTGACAAAAAATTGCAAATCTCTTTTTTAGCAAGGAAAATAATCTGTTTGACTTACCATGTATGTAAGTTTCTTATGGATATATGCCTTTGATCGTTCATAAGACTAAAAAACAAGAAGTGTCTACTCCGAGCAAGACTCGGGCTTCGGCTTGGCAGTGAAGGAGTTAAATTGGCCAAAAAAGGGGATTTCATTTTTAGCTTATGGAAATTACGACCCAAAAATTAATATATGATAATTCTAAGGTTAAACTACCAATTGCTATTGTGGTTTTACTTACATTTTATTTTTAAACATGCAAACCTTTCTTAAGTTAGAGACATTTTTGCATGGCATTTACACTAGGGTCATTTACTTGGTAGTTTTCAGACACTGGCAATTATCAATAGCTGAATCACTACATGTGTTCGTTAACAACTTGGACTAAAAAATCATATCAGGCATGCCATGTACTTTAACTTCAATGATTTGCTATTTTTACACAGGAGGGTAACATTTCTTCAGCTGGTGCACAGTGATCAAATCAAGATGTAAGCCCAAACTTCCATGAACATGACCCAGGGTGTTGTTTTTTTTTAACCAATCAACATTTTAAGTTGTACTTGATAAATAATATATGGAACTGGGATGACAGCCAAAAATAATATTGATTCTTGTTTCTCTTTGAAATCCATATGTTAGACAGAAACAGTAACATTATGATTTCTAATGATATTCAATCACAGTATATATGTCTTTTGTCCAAGGCGGAAATTTTTTTTTTCACAACATGCCATTTTAAGTTGCATTTCTTCTCCCTTTCGCCTCTATTTTAAATCCACATCTTTTTTAATATCTTTCCACAAAACAAAAACTGTATAACTTTATCACCTTTTTCACTTTTTGAAGCCTACAAAAACATCTTGTCCAAAATGCCTTTGACATGAAAAATTGCAACATCCTACTCATTCATCCTGGACGCAAGACATATAGAGGACTTTTTTATAACAGATTGGTTGAAGTTGGAGAAAAGTCTTGATTAGACTAAGACACCTATTATTAACTTGCTTTGGTTCTTTTATATAGTTTTGAAGAGCAATTTATTTTTTCTCTTACAAACTTGCACGAACTCCTCACTATTCATAAAATCATAGTACCCAGTAGCTCTCCTTTATGGTTCTATAAACTTATTTTTACTTACTTTCTCCAGGTCTTGTCTCTCTTCCTTCAACTGATCCACCAATTTCATTACACCCTGTGCTTCCTCCACTTTTCCATGGCAGCCCAAGTCCTCAGCCTAAACAAATACAAAACAATAAATAAAATCTGTGAAATACACAACTAGCACCCACAATGCATATATCATAGTCTGATTTAAAGACAGACTATTCAAAGACTGATTTGAAATAAAAAATTACAAAACTTTGTCAATATTGTGCCGTGGACAACCAATATCTTCCATATGGTTTACACTGCAGCTGCAGCATTTTTGTTTTCCAGGGTAGAATAGCAAACAGATAATAATAATAATAATAATAATAATAATAATAATGAAGAACATTTATAAAGCGCTTTTACAAAAAGCTCAAAGCGCATTTGAAAACAATGACATTGACATATTTCCAATACATTCACAGAACAAAATAAAGTTAGAACAGATACATTTGGAATAG
>BMAT01013766.1:360672-372959 GCA_019649035.1 Elysia marginata | reverse complement strand
CCCTTCAGAACTTATTTCTACAATACTAAAACGGGTACTCCTTCCTTCTAGCTCATTCGTTACTTACATTTTCCAGACAGCATTGGCTTAAAGCCAGGAAAATATACAAATATTTTTGTTTACTGCCACTGCCTCGAAAATAAAGTGTTTTGCTTGCAGTAAAGATTTTGGACAAAATTTAATAAAAAAATCAATGCTTTTAATGAGGTCATTACCTTTTAAGCGCTAGGTTTAGCTAGGAACAACTCATAAGAATACTCAGATGTTTCTTTTTCTTTTCTTTTTTAATACAAAGAATTATTTTGTTTGTAAGTTATTAAAATAAAGTTTGTTCTGTGAAAGAATATTTGTTAATTGATCCAAAATTTTGCATTTTCGCAATCCAATTTTTATACCGGAAGTGTAAAACTTCTTCCTTTTCTTTCCGCAAGCTGTAGTGAGGCGAGTACGTGAAAAATTTAATCTCAATGTTGAAATTAATTGAGTTTTTGTTCCCGAAAATATTTTTCAACTTTACTTTGAAATGTTAGAAATGTGTTTAATTTTCCATTATAATGGAAATTTTACCTCGGCAAAACGAATTGTTTTTAGTTTTGTTGTATGCAAATCCAGCAACCCATTGTCGATAACATAAAATTGCAGCATAAGATGTAGATCTAGATATCTAGATCTAGATCTAGATTTTGTGTCTAGAAGGGCTTTAACGCATCTCAAAGTTTTACGCGTTTTGTTTTGAAGAAAGTTTCTTTATTTGGTTTACTTGAAGTTTTGTGTATTTTGATCTGCAAAGACCAAGGGCTTTAAACTCAAATCCATGTATTTATGGAGAAAGAAAACATTTTTGTCAAGGCAATCTTCTGTTCAATATGCAGGCAGCAGTCACAGTAGGCAGTGTAGCATGCGGCCACCAGCTGCGCTAGAAAACCTCTGAGCTGCCCCATTCATTTTTGTGCCTGGTTTAAATTTGGCATCTTGTCATCTTGATAAATGATGGTTCCTACCCTTTCTCCAAATTAACACTGTAACTTTGCCCTTAGCAGTTATGCTTTCTACCAATTGGCAATATGCTTGTTTTTGAAACACGAAAAAATCAAGCCTGTGCTAGGTCTAACACAGCCGGTGACGTTACGTGCAGGCACGCTCGCCCTACTCCCATTAAATTTGTGAGACATAAAAAGCGTGTGTTTTGTGCGGATTGCGTGCTGAGTCCTACTGAGGAACGTCAAGACCTATTCCTTTTCTTTTCTTTCTCTTTTGTTTGATTTTATTTCCTTGCTAGTTGCTTTTCTCATCAGTATTAGATTTATGATGTTGTTTGGCAAAGTCTTCAGGCTACTTGTGGCCTGCCTCCATGGCTAACTGTAACTTTTATATAGAGTACATCCACTGCTTGCTTTGACTGACGTGCAATTTGATGAATAGCTATATCTTTATACCATACCTGCTGGTCAGAATGTGATTTTTTTCAAACTTGTACCAAGTTGGTCTGCTGTAAAGATGTTTTGTACACCATATACCCTGGGACAGAAATTACTGTAAACCTTCTGGGCAGAGCAGGGTTAAAAACCAAAATTTTTTTAAACTAGAGTTGACTTAGTCATTTGCATATGCACATTGTCAGTATAAATTTGGATACCAAATTTGGTTATTTATATCCTTAACCTTTAACTTTTTGTATTGTTTTGTTTTTCCCAGCAGAAGTCAGCAGGCCTTCAAAATGCAGATCTTCGTGAAGACCCTAACGGGCAAGACCATCACCCTTGAGGTGGAGCCCTCAGACACCATTGAAAATGTCAAGGCCAAAATTCAAGACAAAGAGGGTGAGCTACTCCTAACTGTTAAATTTGTAGGCCTATAGATGCAGCCAAAGTAAGATTCTATTAAAGTTACGTACTCAGGAGTGTTAATAAATTAGTCTGACAGCTCCAGGGTGTCTTTCATTTTAGATAGTTTTTGTCAAAAATATGAACAAGAGACTTCACTTCTTATGTAAAGGGAATTGTTTTCTCGTAGATCAGACCCTTCTGCGCATGTTTTATAAGACAGTTCTTGAGAGTGTAGTAACGTTTGCTATTGCTTGCTGGGGTAGAGATGCTGAAGAGATTAGGAAGATGAAATATAATCTAACAATCATCAGAGCTAATAAATATAAAATGATGAAAAATATAAAAATTAAAAAGAGCCTTTCTGTGATTTCGAAATTCTTTATATACTATATATACTACCAGAAAAAAAATCTTATCAATTGTAAAAGATGCCAAGCACCCCCTATGCAGTCAGATTAGGTGCTCAGGCAGATCATGAAGACCAATTCTTTTTAGGTGCAAATACGAGCACTTTAGGAAATCCTTCATGCCCTATGTTGTTAAACTTTTGCCATGATGTGAAATGCCTTTCTATGTTTACTTGCGTATACATCTATCTATTTTCCTAGTATTTCTATAAATGTTGAAGTTGTTTGATAGCTAGTGTAAGTGGCAGTGTGAAAATAAGTGATATGTTTTTACTTGTTCACTGAACGTGCCTATATATGTCTTCTGTATTTCATGCTGTAAAACCAAAACAATGAGCCTAATGAGGACAATAAAATTATTTGAACTTATACTTGACCTTAAATTTATGCCAAGCTGGTCTGGCGATCAAGGAATCTTTTCCAAAATTACTAACGAGAGTTTGTGTGTTGTTTGGTTTGTCTGTTTTTTGCACAAAATATAATTCAGTTAAATATGCATTGAACTTTAGAGAAAAAAAGATTCAAACATTAGAGACGTAATCTTTCTATTTCTTTCCTCCTTCTATAAATATGTCCAATAGCTCTTGTAGAGCTAGTTATAAACTTAAAAGTTGTCTTTACTCTTCAGGTATCCCCCCAGACCAGCAGAGGTTGATTTTTGCTGGCAAACAGCTTGAAGATGGACGCACACTTTCAGATTACAATATTCAGAAAGGTATATAAAGGTCTATTAAAGGCAACAAACAGGAAATTTACAATTTACTCTATTTGAGCAGTTCCCAAATTTTAGTCAATTTGAGACAAGGGTACAAAACTTCGTGAAAAACATAATTTGAACAGAAATAGTATTCCAAGCATGGCAGTATGGATTTCCATTCTGTAAAAAACAGTCAGAGGTAAAAAATTTTTTTTGCAACAGTAAGAAAAAAAAATTCACATTATACAAGTCAATCATCTTCACTTCTAATTTTCAAACTGATAATTTTGAGTTAAATGGATAAAGAAAAAAATCTAATTTTAATACAGTCCATCCAAACATTTTAAAAAGTACTTTTACATTTGTAAAACAAACGGTGAAAACATCTTTTGACAAAATCGAGAAAGGTGCATAGGCAAGTCATATATGCTAAGTTTGAAGTACAGTGCGCACTGCTTAAAGTTATATCGATATCGCTCATTTCGACGTTTCTCTTTTATCGACATGCTATACTAATTCCGCATTTTTTGCTGTATATGGATATTTAACGGGTCTGCCAGCTTGACATACTTTTTATGGAACCCTATATGTTGATATATCAGGTGTGCACTGTAAATTGCTCTACAGTGAATGAATAGGAAACAAAACAATGGACTTTGTAAACTTATATCTGGGCTTCATTGAACCGCACAATGTAAACAAAACCACTATGTGAAAGAGTGGCATGTCATCTTGAGGGCTGCAAAGTTTCATAATTATTTAATATTTAGAAGGTCGAGTAAAAGGAAAAAAGGACTAGAACTGAACAGTAAAAAGACAGAAGTGATGGTAATCAGTCGGAAACAAGAACCCCCAAAATGTGACATATTCATCAATGATGCTAAACTTAAACAGCAGGATAAGTTTAAATACTTGGGAACAATAATAACATGCGACGGTAGAAACAACAATGAAATAGCAGCTAGAATTGCACATGCAAAGACCAACTTTCAGAAGATGAGAGCAGTCCTAACAAATAAACATATTTCTATCCAAACAAGGAAAAGAGTCCTCCAATGCTACATAGAACCAATTCTTTTGTATGGATGCGAAGCAAAACTTGAGGCAACAGAAATGCGGTTTCTTAGACGAATGCGCCGAATTTCTTGGACAGAGAGAAAGTCGAACGAGACTGTATTAATTGAAGCTAATTCAAGAAGATCACTTATCAAGACCATAAGAAAACGTCAAGCCACTTTTATAGGCCATGTCATGCGGAGAGACTATAGCGCTGGCTGGGATCTGGAAGTTCGACAGAGACAATGACAGCTATGGGACATCGGGAGTTATGGAGAAACATGATCGCCGACGCTTCAAAGCATGGCACTGGATGATGATGAGGTCGAGTAATAGAGTGGACATGAACATACAGCAAAATAATTGTAATGCAATATTGCTCTGCGCTTGTCCAGTCCAGCAAGATTTCATAAATATTAATGCTATCATTCTTCATCAGTTCCGCTGGGGGTTACTTGGAGAAACGTTTACTTTTGAAATGTCTTTTCTTTATAGTTTATCATGTATTATGAGCAAGCAGGATTTCTATTTGGAGTTTTGCCTTAAGTTGTGAAAACTAAACACAATGCAAGTTAACGAGTGCGGATTTTTATGATTACTTCTGGTTAAAACTGTACAACAGTCTATTGGTGTCCAGAAATAATTGCAAAGTGACCTGTCATGATAGCTTGATAATCTTTGTTTTATAATTTTTTTCCCAAACTGAATAATTATGTTTCTCTCTGAAGCATGGTAGGATAGAGAAATAGTGAAAATGTTAATTTGTTTGTCTAATGTTTCAGAGTCTACACTCCACCTTGTGTTGAGATTGAGAGGTGGCATCATTGAGCCCTCCCTGAGAATCTTGGCCTCAAAGTACAACTGTGACAAAATGATTTGCAGAAAGTAAGCTGCTCATTTTTCCTTATAAAGAGTTCTATAGTGATGAGGGATACAAATATTTCCTCAAGACAAATTCTGACCAGTAAAAGCTGCATGTTAGTTGCTTTAATTAGTTTAAAAGTTTGCAGTTCTTTGGATATTAATGTGTATTTGTATCAAGGAGTTAAGGAAGGGAGATATAAGTAGAAAATGGTGAATCTATATTAACATTTTGGTTTGTTGACATGTTATCTAGTTACATAATTTTTAACATTGGTACTAAGCCAAAATTCCAATATCCTCTTTTTCCTCGCCATAATAGCAGGGATGTAAATCTTTCAGATTTTTCTGATTTCATCCTTTTTCTGCGTTTTAAATTTCAGTACATTATTTTTGTTTTATTTATAAATGATAGTGTGGTTAGCATGTCAGATTTGTGATCTGGCATTAACAGTTTCGATTCCTGGACCATGCCATTTTGCATTTGAATTAAGAAAGCAATTTACTCTAACTTTTACCAATCCACCCATTTTTAAAATGGGTACCCAGCTACAAGCATTGCTTGAATTTGTGATATCCCCCGCAACGTCCTGCATATGGGTTTTAAGTGACTTTCAAATGTACTGGTCTGCTGGGGCATTAATGGCACTGCCCTTGTGGCAACACAGTTATGCTGAAGCCAAGTTTATTGAAAGGGATTAACACTGATCCAAGTTGTCTGATTTTTGCAGGAATTCCGATTTTTTAACAGTTTTATTTGGCTAACAAGAGGAAATTAAAAAAAATTAAAACTTCAATCTAAAAGAAAACCAAGGACTTCTTTTAGGTTGCACAGCTGTAGGAAGCACAATAACATACACAATCATCTCAAGTTGACCATGTAAACTTGTTATCTTCTGCATAATTGACTAAATGTGGACCACAACATCATGTACCTAGTCATGAACCAGATTTCTCTTAGGGAGTTGAAGCTCAGATTTTGCTTCCACTGCAAAATTTTTAATAGAGTCAACTACTCTGTGGCTCTATACTTTAGTCCCCAATTGAATTCAAATAATGGTAACAAATTTAGAATTTAACAAAGTTTACATCCCAAAGGTCTATTGCATGTAAAGTTTTATAACCATAACTGCATTAGATTTCTATAGTATTGTGTCACATTTCGGAAATCCCAGGCTAAGAATGCCTAATCTGTCTAACTCTTACGCTTTGGCTGATCAAGTTGCATGTAAACAAAAAATCTGTGCAAATAATAAGAAATCTAATGAGATTCAAATTTTCTATTTTTGAATTATGTTCCATGCAAATTTTCATAGCTTTAATATGTTTTATGAATAGGTTATATTCAATGAAACCGTGTGTAAATTGTTCCACACTTAAACTTTAATTTGGTAGAGTAGGGCTGCAATATGATAATGAGGTGTTTTTTTTTTGGCCCTGCGCCATGAAAAAAAAATTTGGACCGGCATTGCTATATAATTTTAAGGTGGCAGAAAAATTGAAGTACGGAATCAGTGTCTTTTATCATGATTTTCAAGAAGGTAACTTTATTCTGCTAAACTTGAGTATTAGCACGAGGGAGCACAGTTTTATTTGATTAAATAAGGCGCTCTACAAGTGAATTTTTTTCTTCTAGTTTTAAAAAGATTTCAAAGTTGATAGATCATGGAGAACTTTCTCCTTTGGTTCGCTATTGGTTACTTTAGAGAGAACTTCCTTTCAACAAACTTTCTATATACGTTTTCCTGCAAAGTTTGTGGGGTCCGAGTTATACTGTATATATACAAAGTATCCTCGATACAGTAATGTGGATTTCAGTAATGTACTTATGACGTAACTTTTTAGTTTGTGTTTTTTTTCCCCCTTAAAATATTTCTTTACTTCAAGTCGAATTGCTTAACTCCAACACTAATCAATCACATTTTCTTTCATTCTCCATTAGGTGTTACGCCCGTCTGCACCCGAGGGCCACCAACTGCCGCAAGAGAAAATGTGGTCACACCAGCAACATCCGCCCCAAAAAGAAGCTCAAGTAAGATGGAGTTCCGCTATGTGGTTTACTTCTTGACCCAAGCCAATCTTGTCTTGATGGAGTTTCTAAATGAAGTCCTTGGTCTTAGTAAAATTTTCACAGAAAATAAAGTTATGAAGTTATACTATTTCTTGGTTTTCTTCTTCTTAATCATGTCCTGTTTTGTCCTCTCTGGTTGAAAGTTACATTATATGTGTTAAATGTAGGCGCAGCCTGTGTGTTTCACGTTTGTTGTTTATCGTCTGCTTAACGAATAAGTTTAATTAAGGCTTAAACAACCAACTAAACACTGCAAATACAGGATGCAAAGTGTGCAGGATTGCAAAGCTGATTGAGAATACAGTGGAATTCCCGAACAACTGATCCCTTAGGCCAGTTGCTTAAAGTAACATTGATGATAAGTAAGTGCTTAACAAAATTGTAGCCTTCATGTTTTTAAAAGTTCTCTATTACCGTAAAACTTTCAGTGTATGCATACACAGAGGTCAAAGGTCTACGAAACTGTATAAAGACAATGGTATTTTTTTGTTTTGTTGTTGTATAAACACATGAAAAAAATAAAAAAGAAGTCTGATGCCATGGAGAAGGGCTACTCTAAAGGTGACTTTCTCCAAATCAATGGCTGACCAATAAAAAGTTTTTGCTACAGTGGAATCCACTTAAAGTCAACACCTTTAATAGAAACTCTTGGTTAAATTCAACTGTTTCACAGTCCCACTCCCATCTTGTTTTAGTACTATTATTTTTGTAATGGTTAAAGCCGACACATTTTTGTCAGTCCTTAGGTGTTGATTTTATCAGGGTTCCTCTGTATCTTTACATTTACTGCAACTTAATACATGTACTTTTCACAATTTCATTACATTTTGTGTTGTGAAAGATACTTGTACTTGCAGTTGCATCAATATTGCTTTTACAGTTGAAATTTTGAAAAAATTTAGGAAACAGAATTTTTTCTCTCTTAAGTCATTGAGAGATACTGCCCGTTAAATTTGATGAAAACCCAAGTATCATTGTCAAAATCAGGTTTAGTTATTGGTGGCAGATTATTTGCCATATTAACAGGTACATGTACCATCACTTACATGCTATGAATGAATTAACAGGTGGTCGGTAAAATCTTTTCTGAGCATAGTCGACATTAAAAGTGTTTTTCATTTCAACCACATATATAAAAAGATGCTAGGGTAAAGGGCGCCGCCAGCCTGGTGTCAGGATAATGTGACTGGTTGTGGTGTATGCAAGCACTCCTTACATCACACTATTCACAGTGTGGTCGCACGCTTTCAATTGTCCCCAGTGCCGTCTCTGGTGTTACCTCAAAGATGACCGGGGCGTTAAATAATCAATTAAAAAAAACAAAGTTTGAAGTGAATTGCTCTACAACAAACAAACAAAAAAACTTTTGAGGAAAACAAAAATAAGAATGGAAAAAAGATTCCTGAGGTTTTGGGCGATACAGTTGTGTATGTCTACCCTTCCCATGTTTCTTGCAGTTCAGCAAGCAGATTTCTTTCATGGCGCCAGTCGCGTCTGCAGTATACTCGCTGTCAGCATCATGAAGATTGAAGTTTAGTTGTAAAAGGAGTACAAAAGCTATTTTAGAGGCTAAAAGTAACAAGAAACGAGCTGTAAAAAAATATATCCCTTTGAATTTGAATGGCCTTCACTCTGTTCGGCATTTGTGTTGATACTGCACACTTAAAATGTGGATTGCTCTCAAACCCAGGCTAGGGCTATAGCTTATACAATGTATATGTGCTTAAGGCATTGTTTTTTCCTATTGAAATAAACTACTTTTTTAGCATTTTAACAAAGTCCTTATTTTTAAATTACAAAAAAATTCTTATAGGTACAGTGTGCCTTAGGAACCAAAAAAAACAACGTTGCCATTGTGTTGAGATAAGAATAAGCTTTCATAATTTCAACAAAATCTGAAATGCAGTGAAAATTGACCATAAGATCCGCATAACCTCTATACCCCTATTGAGCCGGGTGCCTCACTTGGCCTTAACCCCTCCCATGTTAGATAGGTACTCATTAAACCCTTCCCATGTTAGCTGGGTCCTAATTTAACCCCTCCCATATAAGGATGTACTCATTAAACCCTTCCCATGTAAGCTGGGTACTCATTTAACCCCTCCCATATCGTCGCCGTCAAATCAAACTGTAGTTCATGTAATGTCAAAATGCATGGTTGTCAGGAGGACTAAAAAACTGATTTATTTAAATCACTCTAGCAATGGTAAATATTTTTTAACGCAACATGGTATGATCTTTTATGAGAATTTCGAAAATAACATTCCAAATGATGGTATTTCCATGCATTAAATCGACATGATACTAAATCTTCTTAAATTTCAACGGGTTAGACTGTCTTAAGTTGACATAATAAAAAAAATGAGAGCCTGCAAAAATATCGTAAGTTGACATACAACAGTTTCATTTGACGATGAAATGAAATTAACGATGAAGTCCACAATTGTTAATAACAACTTAAGACAATTTTCATAAGAGTTTAATAAATGACTCAAGATTTGAGATAAAACATTAATTTTGAGGATTACATGTACGTTTGTTTTGTACAGTTCCACCAAGAGTGTCCAATAAAGAAAAGCCCAGCTGAGCTTTTAGGAGTTGTTTTAAAGAATTTTGAAACAAGTTAATATGAAAATTTGATGAAAAAATTTCAAAAATACCGTAATGCCATTTTTTTACTACAATCACCATTTCTCTCATCAAGACTCACCCCCAGAACCATTCAATCATTGAAATTGTATTGCATGTAATACCAAAAATTTAAATTTCAAATGACAAGCAACTTTCTTACCATGCATTCACCATGAGTACCTTTCTAACATAAGAGGGGTTAAATGAATACCTCACTAACATGAGAAATGTTAAATGAGTACATCACTGACATGAGAAATGTTAAATGAGTACATCTCTGACATGAGAAATGTTAAATGAGTACATCTCTGACATGGGAAATGTTAAATGAATACCCCACTAACATTGGAGGTGTTAAATGATACATATCTAACATGGGACTGATTAGAAAAGTACCCGGCCGCCACCAGAGGTGTTAAATGTGTACATACTTGCTAAAATTAGCTCTAAACAAAAATAGTCCTAATTATTGCTGACTTGAAAATTAAAGGCAACAAAAATCTCGTGATAAACTTTTCTGTACATTTCTGTTTTAAGATGGGATTTAAATGACGTATAAGAAAGACACTTCTTTGTTTCAGTAGACAAGCTGTTCCAAAGCTTAGGGGCATAGAAAAAGAAAGAACGCTCTTCAAATTTTGATTTACATAGCTTCTCAGTGAAAAGCTTTTCATTTGCTAATCTTAAAACTCTGTAGGGTGTTTTAACCTCGGTGAGGTCGTTCAAATAGGAGGGAGCCAGTCCATTTAGACTTTTAAAAATATGGCAGGCGATTTTAAAATCTATTCTATACTTAAAATATATAGGCAGCCAGGAGAGATCTTTTAAAATTGTAAATGAATTTGTAGAACATGGCTTATAGCCTGCCATGTCACCACTATGCTTCTGTTTCCATGTAACATAGGATTAATATATAAGAAGTAAAGTGGCGATATAGTATAAGCTATATTTCTCTAGTGGCAAGGCGTTGGGTGCCGAAACTAATAGTAATATAAGTCGAAGGTTCAGATAGTACTAAAGACAGACATTTCGGGCGTTTCTACTTAAAGCTTACCTCTCTCCACTGCCAAATTCAATGATTCTTTAGTGCACTGTCTCGTGGGTTCATCAAGATGGACAATACACGACCATAAATCGCTCGCCCTCAGAGAAAGAACAATAGGTCTGCTAGATTTAATTTAATTTTCTTTTTTTTTTTTTTACCATTGCAAGGTAGATCTAGTAATTCATTTTTTTTGTCTCCAGGTTGTTTACAAAAAAATCCCATCAGGTTGGTTGAATTTTGAACTTAATAGTGCCGTAACCAGTAGGCTATAAGCTATGCAAATTTGTTGTGTCGATTGACGAATGCTCTCCCGAATAAGAAAGGGATGAGATCAGTGGTAGAGGGGCAGGCGTTCTTTCTTACTTAAATAAAGTTTAAACCCATCGCTTAAAGAAACCACGTTATAGGCCTACTTTAAACCGTGGTTATTTTTAATACATCACTATCATATTGTGTAGATCAATTTCTTCTAACCTAAAGCCAGGTAAATCGCTCTGAGAACAAAAAGTCAAGAAAAATGATTCATAAAAAAAATTTATACCGTATATGGTCAAAGGTACACAACTCCTGTTTTAGAGGTGCCTAGTAAGTTTTTTTGTGTTTATTGCCCTTGGATTACTTAAAGGGGGCTCTTCTTCTGCAATTATTAAAAAAAAAATTTTTTTTGGTATCTCCGCTTCGGGTGCATTAGGTTGGAAAGACTTAAAATCGTATAATTTATAAACACTTCATTCCTCTAAGTAACCTAGGAATATTTATGCATGAAGTCGGGCTTACAGAGACAACATAAAGAGAGAAACGGTCAATACTCAATACATAATGAGATGGATTTATGGTTGGGTCGATTCACACAGGGTAAAAACTAGAACTAGACCAGTTCTGATGAAAAATGCCCCTAAAGCGTTTTTGTTTAAGCCGCGTAATATTTTTTTGCCATCGTGCTACAAAGACGGTAGCGCAAACAGAAAGAAGGAATGTGGAAGAGGTTGTTCTTCCTAAGCCGTGAGGTAGATGTAGGTTTGAACCATTGTCACCCGCTTGCATACATTTCGTGTGAGATCGAGAGATAGAAAAACTGGGATCGAAGACAGAACGGAATATACAGAAAAGAAAGTTTACAAGAGAACAAAAATATACTACTTTCTCTGTGAGTTGTAGTGTTTTCTTTGTGAGCGTTTATTCGTTATGCACGCACCTGTTAACTTTGCTATAACTAGTATAAGCATGATCTATGTAATGGTTTTATTGTATATTTTTTGTTCTGTGTGCCGACTTTTGATCAAACACAAGTTTCCCTCGAGAATTTACAAAGGTTATTTCATCTTATGTCATACATTTAATATACAATTTTATTTTGCTGTAGAATACTTATTTCTTGTTGTTTTATTTTTATTACCTTCGATGAATGGGAGGGTTGCTTGAATCAGAATAAAAATTCCTGGACTTTCTGGACTTAAAATAAAGAACCAGAAGAATAGAAGGAAACGGCACTTTGGCGTCCTTAGAAAGAAAGAGGAAAAAGGCGGGACGAAACACGGTATCGGGTCTAAGTATGTAGGGCCCTAAATTTAACTTTATTAAACAGAAATCCACAATATTTAAAAATAATACAGACAATTAGAGAATAAAGAGGTGGAGGAGATACAGATTTAATATTTAACATAGACTGTTTATCTCGTACTCTGAGTTTCAC
>BMAT01013766.1:293696-303928 GCA_019649035.1 Elysia marginata | reverse complement strand
CCCCCCCCCCCCCCCCGTACACGAATTGTGAAGAATGTAACTTTATGTTGACCCTGAAATATAAATAAAGTTGCCACGTATAATACAATAGAACCGTTTACACACCGAGAATAGATGGAATTTTACTTTATCATATAAGTGTATTCTAACGAACACTAACGACTGCGCATTTAAACAACAGGTTTTTTTTTATTATTAACCATATCTTATTTAGGAGTTTACAAAGTTCAATTCAAGTAAAATAAAAAAGAAGACGAACAACGATATAAAGAGTAACGGCGAAAATCTGACTTTGAGAACTAAATCAAAATATCTTGTTTACCGTTTCGGCTCACCCATTTTCTCTCACCCTTTGACGTAAATGCCTGCATTTAACACGTTCAACTAGCCGGAACAAGGTGTAGGTTATTTTTAGAACTAGACTGATGAGATTCGCTACGTTTTCTTCAAGGTGCGGCTAAAACCTGGCCTAGTTTCTTTTGTATGCTCTGACACATTGGCCGTGCGTGTTCTGTGTAGTTCGACTCGGCGTGTGTACGTGTGTTCGGCTGTTAAGTGCAGTCTTTGTAGATTCATTGTCAGGGTTTAGCCCAGTACCCGTTCACCTGGCCCAGTAACCTCCGCTCCCAGGTCTTGGGTCCTTCAAGGTCAGTCTCGGCAGACGTCATCCAGGCAAGGCAGTCAAGACCGAACACGTAGACCTGAACTAGCGCGGCGCCGGCACTTGCCTCTCCAGGTCTAGGCAAGAGTTACATTACTCCTAGGTAGTGGAAACCTGAACGATTTCCTTCTCGGCAGTAGCGACTGTTACTCCATTCAAGAACACCACAGACTACACACTTATCTCAAAACCCTCAGACAAATTCGTAGCTTCCCTTTTTTTTAAACCATTTTCTCATTGTGTAACACTTTCTAGTTTCTATACCTCTATATATATTGCATGCTCCGTCTTAGTTTATATTTTTTAAACCTCATTTCACTACCTTATCCCTATGTCCATCTTTCTTACCAGTTAAAAAAAATTATTCTGTAACCCTTGTCTTTCAAACCAAACCAAAAAAAAAAACATGTAATTTCGATGACTCCACCACCTTGAAAGCACAGACTTAAAAGCTACCTGCATTATTTACTGAATAATGTATGTCTGGGCTCCCAGTGTGTCAAGGTTGGACTGGGCTCGCTTCTTCTTTAGACACACGCTAAATATCTCGTTCTTTCCCTTGCCCTTCCTCAGCCCCCCCCCCCCCACCTCACACATATTTTTTTGGTGGTATGTGCGCCATACCTCTGTCTACCCAGAACGATCACATCTTCACACGGCAGTCCTCGCCTCGAGTTTCCAAGCCTTTTAAAACATGTAGGAATGTTTGTTGAGTCTTGAGAGCGTCAACCTTTGTTATTGGTTAATGGGGATTTATCACGTGATGATTGACGTCATCAATTAGTTCTCCACGGATATATATTGATACTCAACTGTCGATATTTGTTTTCATATTGGGAGAGGAAGACAGAGGGAGAGTAGAGGCACCGAATAATACCGTTATAGACATGACAATCATTCCGGCCAGACAGATTGATCGAACGAAGATGAAAGCAGTTGAAGCGATGATTACAATGATTTTTAATAGCACGGGACGTAGGTCTGCCTAGCACGTGTTAAAGTGCAACAACTAAAACACAAAGATTACACAATGCCAGCTTTATGTGTTATCAGTAGTAGGACAGTTGTCCAGAATGTAGCACACAGATAACTAAAAAAAACTCTGGCAAGATTAAGCAAGCTAAGCTAAGTGCAGGAGAGTCACTAGAAAATTATATTTAGATTAGTTTCCCCCTCCCTCTCAACGTGACCGCTCGAACAAGCGACTCGAGGCGAAGTGAGGTCACACAGGGATGCCGAGATGAACACGCAACGCTTAAAAACATCAGCGGTGTCCTTACATTTGAGAAACGTGAGAGAGATGGAGAGAGAGAGTGGAGTTATGTCAGGTTGCACTTTGATACCCAGGGCCAGACGGTAGGAGAGCGAGAGAGAGAGAGAGAGAGAGAGCGAGAGAGGTGGGGGTGATGGTGGTGGTGATGGAAATTCCAAGCATTCAACCTTGACTTAAAGTGCGGGGGTCTGGGTTAGCTATGCCAAGGGCTTCTGTGAGGTTATCTGATCCCACCTCTGCACCCCCTCCCCTCCCCCCTGTCTTCCCTGTTCCCGACCTGGTCGTGCTTCACTGTGTCGCCTTGTCCCACAAACGGCGGCGATAACGACTAGAAACAAGAAACGTTAAATCTCCAGCTCGATCTAGACGAGTGTTGAGTAAAACACACATCATCTGACTTTTCATTCAACACAAGGTCACTCTTTTTTTCTCTCATTTTTTTTTAAAGTTCCAAAACAAAACAGTAAAACAACTCCGACCCTCTCAGCCGATGGTTGGCCTAAGGAGCCCCGAAAAGATGCGTGCCCAATCTTTCAATTTTAATGTATTAATGCAGTTAAGGCAAAACCACACGCTGCTCACTTGAATATTATTATTCCTAGACGTAGAGAATGATATATTTCAGTAAAACATACGTTAAGTGGTTATTTAGACATACTGCATCCGTGAGTTTCAGTTTTAGATAAAAACTGCGTGATTGAATTGCAGGTCCAAGAGATTGCTTATTATAGTTATGCCATGGGGGAAGAGAGAGAGAGAGAGAGAGAGAGAGAGGGAGGGAGGGAGAGAGAGAGAGAGAGAGAGAGAGAGAGAGATCAACAGAATTTGCTTACGTCAGAAGGCCTCCAGTGTGAACATGTCTGGTGTGGTCTGGCCTCGTCTGCAGCCACTCCTTCGCTAGCTGCTGTCTGTAGTCTGTACGATGTGCGGCTATTTTTGTTTCTGTACGTGGTTTTTTCCCCCTCTTCCTTCTTATGCATTGCTCACCAATCCTGTCTCAGCATCAGAAAATCGATAACATTATTCCTCTTTTACATTTGCCTGTATCCCTACTTTATGTATAATCACTAATTTTTTTATATCTTAGGCTGTCTATCTCTGTCCTTGACTACGCCCAAATTGTGGGCATAGATCTAGGACACATACTGCACGCATACTTAAATTGCTCGAGTTAATGGAAAGTCATTCACCGTGACAGTTAAACAAAGCTCTCCCCCACTTACTAGATACATGATAATGTTGTTCTAAATTCACTGAATTTGCTTGCTAGACCAGGCGCATGATTAACACCTGGTTTCTTCCGGTTTCGTGTTAGTGTTACAAGAATTCTAGTGCGAGTTGGTTGCGACTTAAGCAGGGTTTTTTAACGTCCATCAAACTTATTGCACTCACTGTTTTTCAAATTACAGTTTGAGCCATCGCCAGAATAAGTAGACTAAGTGACCCTAAATCCATTATGATAGTGAGGTGTCCTTGGTTTGTGGAAATTCCCGATAGACCAGTCCTGGGCCAAGTGACGCAAGCCTGGGGAGGCTAGATAAGGCCACGAGTTTGGTGAAACCACACACAACACTTCTGCCACCTCCGGACCGCCCCCCCCCCTTTTTTTCCTTGCCAGCTGTCGCTCAGTCTAGCGACCTTGCCAGTATTGTGTTGACATCTATTATTGTATTATGCAGCAATGTTGTTTAAAGGTCATGGGGTTCAATTTTATGTTACAGATCTAACCTATCGATGAAAACTATGAACATTCGAGCAGTTTTCAAACCAAGATCAATGCTTTTGAATAATTATGTAGGTCTTAGCTAACAATAATGCTGGTGTGGATTCGGTCTTGCGACGCGTTAGGAGGAATAAAAATAGAACATATTGCACAACTGCCATGCTCAATTCAAGCTCAAACTTAAAGTAAAAAAGCTCTTATTTTTATCACCAGTTGACTTCTTTTTTTTTCCTTCAAATGTATCCCCAAGAGAACTTTCGTAATAATTGTGTGCTCTTCCTCTTGTTGAGACTAGAAGTCGACAAAAAAAAAAGATTCCACAATTTTTAATTATTTAAATGAAATAACAGCCAGATTTACTAAGAAGTCTTAAAAAGGTATACTCGTACGCATGAGCTCCAAGGACAGGATGTTGACCCCCCTACACCAAGACACGCCCCTTTAGATAACTTGCCCCGCCCACGATACTCAAGTAAAAAAAGGACACCACAAAATATGCCACCCGCTCTGAGTGCAAGGCCGGCTCGGTGTTATCTCTTCTATCATAACATTTACCGCGAGGGGATGTGTGTACATGTCTGTGGTTTCCAGAAACCTCGATTGTCTCCATCTTACCGGTTTGATACAGAGACGAAAGTTCATGCCTACTGGGGCAAGAGAGGTCCCTGGTTTTCGCTAAGCTTGCAGCAACGCTAGTCTAGAACTGTCTCTAGATCTAGATATTAAGACAGTCTCGCCTCTCATGGGTGGCTGGCTGGCTGGCTTCATGCATAGACTCGACCTGGTGATAAACAAACAGTTATCTCATGTTACTTAGTCTAGATGTAGAGCGACAGCCAGACAGTCTGCACACATTGTCTGTGTCTGCCTTGGATGTTGACAATACATGTCTGCAACAATACCAAGCTTTGTATGGATTTTTTAGACATAAATTTCAGCCTTTTCTGGTGTTTGGAGCTTTAGCTCATTGAGTCTACACTAAATGCCGAGTCTCGGTTTTGTTTTTAGAGGTCATTGGGGTCACTGACATGCGCACATCCGGTAGTTGTTATCTTTCCTCAAATCGCTTTTTCTTCTTTTTTTTTTTTAATTTCCTGTAACTGCTACTCTGGCTCTTGTTCTCTCAACTCCTTCGTTTATCTCCCTTTGCTACCACAGTAAGTTACCATGGGTATGAGCCAGACTTCGAAGGAAAAACAAACAAAATTAATGAAACGAATAATGCCTCTTGTTACTGATTTATCAAATATTGATACCCACTTGGACCCCCTCACACTCTAAGGTTGAAAACTACCTACCTTAGCACAAGTTCACGTCGTGTTTTTCTCGGCTGATGTGTCTGTGGAGTGTAACTTGATTGGTCGACCTGTCCATGATGCAGTATTATCATTGTTGCTTATACGTCTAGTGCCAGGAAGAACGTTGCTTCGCTCCTCCCCCTTTCCTCCTTGAACCTTAATTCAAGACAATGGATAGAAAGATGCACTCAGTGGTTGGGAGGGTAGGGCCAAGGGATGATGTAGCTTACTTATCCGTTAACTACCCACGTTCGAATCTTGTCTCCATGGCTAATATTGCTGTTGGCGTCCCATCCCCCGCCGGAGATAATACGGGGTAACCATGGTGATTTGCCGCTATTCGCGCCATTGTTGAGAAGGTGTTTCGGCGTCGTACAGATAGTCCCTGTGTCGATGGTGCAGGAAATCGGCTCCCACCATCTCGCTTGATTACTAGAATGCAAACATGATAAATACAAAACGTAAATATTGAAACATGTTGCAGTTTGTACGACAAAAAATCTTTATATTTGGGCTTTCTATTTTTTTTTTTTTTTGAGAATTTTATTTCCTCAAATAATTTCTATCTTGAAAGGTTTCATTTCTCTACCGAGGAAATTTACTTGTCCACTCGACACTGCAAACAGACACTGCAGACACTGCAAACAGACACTGTAGACACTGCAAACAGACACTGCAGACACTGCAGACACTGCAGACACTGCAAACAGACACTGCAGACACTGCAAACAGACACTGCAGACACTGCAAACAGACACTGCAGACACTGCAAACAGACACTGCAGACACTGCAGACACTGCAAACACTGCTCACGTTTTCTCGAGCGGTACGCCTGTTTCCGTCTTAAAGTGTGTTTGTTTGTTTGTTTTATAACCTGAGTTATCGTACTTGGCTTGCTGGGTTCAATCCGATCAAACGCTAGGGCGGCGGCAGTCGGTAGCGATGACCACGCCTTTAGAACAATGTAGTCTAGTACGCCGGGCGGTGAGTACTCAACGTTCTATGTCGCGGGCGTGACGCGCGAAACTCCGCGAAACCCTGCGCGTCTAGCTTCAAGGCTTGCTGGCCTGGCCAGAGGCGAATGACCGCTAAGGGCGTTGACCTCAATACACGACCGGTCATCACATTCAGTCTGTGGTTGTCAGGGCGGGGAAGGGGAGGAAACACGACGGCCAATGGCACTGCCTCTCGCGACTCTAGCCTAGCTCTCCTCTGTGTCCACCCGCTGCTAATTGCCTGATGGTGGTGCATGTATTCACAATCCGATTAACATTTAAAAAAAAAAAGTACGCGTTACTTTGAACTCTGTTGTTTTTTCTATGAGTTTAATGTCCCCTTAGCTCCCCTAAGCTGTTTATTCAGAGACTCTCTTTGAACTTAACGCGTGTTCAATCTTTTAGTGTTCAATATGGAGAGAATAGTTTTGAATCAGTGGAACAGAACGTTTTCTTTTCTTCTTTTATGGGGGGAGGAGGCCTTGAAGACCCAAGGTGACATACTTAAACTCAACAAGCGGGGAAACCAGAAGACTTTTATAAGTAGGGAAACGACAACAGATTTTGTTACTTTGACTTTTAAACACACCGCTAAAATTTCACAAACACCCCACGTGCATTTGTCAAGAATTGCGCCCCCTTCCCCTCTCAACATTCAATAATTATTATCTAACATTTTCCAACTGGGCAATCGCCTCCCAGGTTGAAGCGCATTTCAACATATCACAGCCACGCACAACAAAACACGGGGGTCCCGCCCAACAAGACAGATACAGGGGGGTCGCGTTCAACAAGACAGATACAGGGGGGTCGCGTTCAACGCGACAGATACAGGGGGGTCGCGTCCAACGCGACAGATCAAGAAAGATTACCACAGTTTGGGGCTATGTCAATACTCGCCGGTTTAGACGGCTCTGTTTTTAACATCGGTCAACGCTGTTGGACCACCGGCTACTGGGATGTCGACAGGGTCAATCAGCACTGGTCAACAAAGAGGACAGGTTAGGCCATACTTGGTTGTAGGACTGAGATCTGGGAAAGGCGGGAGGGGGCGGTAGGCTCTAGGAGTCTGTCTCTCACGGAGTGTTTGGAGATTTATTTTACTCAGGTTTTCATACATTGTAAGCCTTGTCTCGTTTTGAACTGTCTCTTTTTTAAATATATATTGTTTGCTTTTTTTCAAACGAAATGGCATTCCGTTTTCCTGCTGTTTTTTTAGAGTGTGCATCATCGACACCCAGACCCGCCCTTCAGGCTTTCATCTTCAGCTCTCAAATCCCGCACTCGTATACCCCGTACCTCTCATACCACAGAGTTAGAGAAAAACTTGTCCATGCCGGCGGAGAACCCGATATAGAAACCCAGACACACTTAATGACCAGAGAGCGTCTGGAGTCACTCGCGGCCATGTCAACAACACACAGGCAAACAAACAAACACTTTCACCTGCACGAACCCCCTTGCACGTAACTGACTCCTCCGCTTTTAGCCCGAACTGTCGCCCTGGGCAAACATTGAAATAGCCGCCTTCTCCACAGGCCAGGGGTGCAAGTGGCTGGCATGTAATGTGTTAGTTTTTTCTGTGTTTTTTGAAAATTTTTTTTTCGTTTTTTTTTTCATAGTCGGTGAACTTCTTAAGTTCTTGAAAGACAAAGAAACAATTTGGACGTAGTTTAAAGTGTGTGTGTTTGGCGACATGCTGAGGCTGGTTAAGGGGAGCTAATTGTGAACAATGTCAGCGCAACTGGTGGTTGGATGAACTGTTTAGAGCTTCACTTTGGTGGTTGTGCTAGTCTCTAAACAGGCCCGAATGTTTACTGCCTGGGTCAGAGATGACCGAACCCAATGCCCTTATCGCTGTCCCTGACCTGGTCGACGTGACCTCTCTTTGGTGACCCCTGATGACCTTGCCTGGTGACCTGGGCCTTGCTCTGACCTAAGGATTAAAACCTTTCTAATTTCTCTATCTGTCAGCCTCCCTCTCTCTCTCTCTCTCTCTCTCTCTCTCTCTCTCTCTGTTGCTTATAGACGTATCACTGACACTGTTATATAACGTGGACAAGACAAAAAGACTTGGCTTTATTTATCAATTGTTGTGCATTATTTCTGTGAATTTGTGGTTGCACATTTATACGTTTTTTCTTCTTCTCCATCGTTCCCAATTACCGTCGTTGATTTTTTTTTTGACAATAAGAAATGAATACATAATATTATAATATAAATGTATGTTAAAAAACCTGACACCTCTCTGTTCAACCACTGATGATAGGTATGTCTGTACCGTGTACACTAACCCCATCCATGTGTCTTTCTCGCAGGTTACCCTGGCCTTTCCAATCCGACCGCCATTGACGGACTCAACTCTGTGGTCCAGCAACTGTTGCACCAGCATGTCCGTGTGTCCAGGCCAGGTGACCCGATGCACTACTCTCGTCTGCTCATGTGTCTGCCCTCCCTGTTTGGCACTAACAGCCGGATGTTCGAGACGCTGTTCTGTAAGAACGTAGGCCGCGGCGCGGACATGGAGACCTTCCTCAAGGACATCCTCCGTAACATTGATGCGGAGCAGCAGCGCCAAGCTAGCCGGAACTGAACGCATCCTCCCTTCTGTGCAGTCTCGCAGACGACCAGACTTGGAGAACGTTCCCAAGGACATCCACAAGCCTCATCTTCTGGAGCGCTAGCATCTTTTAGCTTAAAAGCTGCCAAAACAGAAAGAGAAAGACTTTTGTAAGAAGGGTTGGCTTGAACATATACCACTTGGCCCCTCCCCCTCCCTCCTTCAATCTTCTCATCCGAACTTTGATCTCAATGACCTGTTTCAAGCAAAAGTTCAGATGCAGGAGAGGCGCCAGGGTCGTGCTGGCAGTCCCCACCCCTGAAACCTGCACAGAAAGCTTCGAGCGACATGCAATCACACAGTTGTGAACGTTAGAACTACTAGACAAGCTTGCTTGGAGCTTAGGTCTAGACGGAGACCTTCCCGTCTCTTGTGCAAACCAACTCGTTCAAACATTAAATCATCTTCATAGTGAGCAATGGCTTTTACCAGTCATTTCTACCGGGTTTTGCAAAAAATGGACCGAACAGATCTCAAGACAAACTTTTTTTTTCTTCTTTATGGTACCAAGAGACTTATTGGGTACCTACGTGCGTTTCTAGGTGTTATTTTAATGATGTTCCACCGCTGGCTGATATTAACTACAAGACTTAGTTCCAGGAACTTCTAAACTCATTCAAAATGGATCTCATTCGCTTCGCACTACAACTCTCTATGTGTGTAGTTATATTATTATTATTAATATTATTTATTGTGAACAAACTTGCGCGGCGCTTTCTACCTGCCACACTGCCGTGATTGGACGAGATAAACTTACTGACAACGCCTGGACAAACAGACTGGATGGACGAGATAAACTGACAACGCCTGGACAAACAGACTGGATGGACGAGATAAACTGACAACGCCTGGACAAACAGACTGGAGACTTTTTATCTTTATTTATAACAACTTTGTACATACTTAGCTCGCGACGTTTGCCAATTGAATTTTAAATGTTGTTGGCATGTTTATTTCATGGTAGTATTTCTCGTAACCGCGGTGAAACCGCCGCGGAGATTTCGAACGATTCTTTTTTATCGTTGAGTGAGTATCAAAAGATGGTGTAAGGATTGCACTAGACGAAATCGATCAGTATCAAAAGATGGTGTAAGGATTGCACTAGATGGAATCGATCAGTATCGATTCTGCACGTTCGGTATAGATTCGGAGAATGTGAATATATGCAAACTCCTGAAAGAATAAATCTAGGGATCACCGCAATAGCAGGGAGCTTAAAAAAATAATTACATTTGGTTCTTAATAAATAATTTACCAAAATCTCACACAAAGTCGCGATTGTATTCCTTTAACATCAAAATATCAGACCGCCTTTGTGTTGAACACAAGTTAATATGTATAAACATAGAGAGTATGGCCATGTTAGGCCTTTTCTCAAGAAGGACGAAAGTGGGCCTTATTTGTCAATGTTTGTAAATTATTTAATGTAAAGTCGGAACTAGACTCTGGTGGAAATGCTTTTCACGTTTTTTATCTATCTATTTTTTTTTCCTACCACACAACTCTCACCCAAGTTAAGTCATGCAATTCGTCCTTGACCTTGCACAGAGCAGTTCATCGTGTGTGTTGTCCAATTTTGTTTTCATCTTTTAATAAATAATGTAAATTTCATTTGTATGGTTATATGCGGTGAGTGAGAGAAATTGATATATATATATATA
>BMAT01013766.1:167795-178276 GCA_019649035.1 Elysia marginata | reverse complement strand
TGTCCGCTACAAGCCAGTTGGACGGTAACGGTTTCCGGACTTAAGTGTTGCCTTAAAACGCCTCAAGGCGCTGACCACGCTTGTGATGAGCGCGGTTAAAACCCCTAGGTAGTGAAGTGTACGAATCAAATACCTGGCTAAGTGTTCAAGAGCTTACCAGAGAGATGTTGAGTTTTTGATTAGCATGTTAGTTTTAAGCGATCACTAATCGCATTTGCAGCGTTAGTGTTTGTGGGGGTTGATGTAAGGCCGTAACTCGTCCACTAAAGCTTTATACCTACATGTTTTGCATATAAATCTTTTTTTATTTATATGGATGTTGTACTTGGTACACGTGGTCATGAGTGTTTATACCTTTTTATTCCACAGGAAGTTTTTTTTTTCTTTAGAACTATCGTTCTAAGATACTGTTAACTCCTGGTTGGGACTTATTCATTGGTTATTCTTGTGTCATTGTTGAGTATATTGTTAGCCTATATTCTTAGGTACAGTCTTGGGTAATTCTTGGTATATTCTTAGCGTTGAAACTCAAGTTTGGTGCTAGTTGACGATTTGAGTCAATTGTTTATTGTAGCGTTTTTCTTGTAGGGTTCACGGTAACGATACTAGGTTTATGTGAAGGCTTACGTTTAAACGAAAGCTGAGCTTTGTTTTAAGGTTTAGTTGGAGATTTGATAGTTGAGTTTACGTCAATTCTGATATCGCTTTGGCGAAAGAGTGAAAGATCTACTTTTATTTTGGATTACCTGTGACCTCTGTACGGTTTCGTTTGATTTTTTTTTTATGTTTGTGTATAAATAAAATTGATAACATTCTGTTGGTATTTTTTTTATTCTACCTCGACTTACTATCGTTATACTAATTGTATAGTTGACGGATTTTTAACTCTACGTATCTGCGGGCCTTAGATGTAGCATCACAGCAAATTAAATAAAGACATCATTAGGTCTCATAACGTTCTATTAGAGTTTTCTTTTTTTCGCTCTTTTTCTTTCTTTCTATAAATTTACCACCGGCTCACATAAAGGTGACTTTTACATTTTTGCACTTAGCGCCTCACTGGTGTCCACACGTGATATAACATGTAAAGAATAAACACTTTTTTTCAGAGTGCACATTTTACATGGAGCATTAACGTCATAAACAAATATTGGAATATTTTTTTTCTTCACGGTCTATTTAAGTTGTAAAAGTTTGAAATCAAATGGGGTGATTTAAAACCATGAAGCTGGAAATAAACGCTGTAGCGCGAATGGTTTTTAGAATGTGAATAACATAGCAATTACAATCAGGACTCTAAAAATACTCAGTTTCGAGTTCAGTTTTCGACCTTTGTAAAGTAGGGATAGGTATTGTTTCTTCTTAATGCTCATAGAAGGTTTTAATTATACCACAAGGGTTTTTATGAAATATCGTGAACTTTTTCGCAAAAAGACCCTAGTACCCAAAAACCGGCCTTGACTTAAAAAATGAAATACAACTCAACACGCCGAACATAGATGTCCTAAGGCTTAAACAGAAGAACAAAAATTACACACAGATATTAAAATCGAAGAAAAAAAGATTGGGCCCAAAACCTAGGTTAGATCTAGGCCTAATCCAGACTCTAGATCATGATATCTTTTAGGTTTAACTCAGAATTAAGATCATCCGAAGTCTAAGTCCAACTTTAAGCACCTAATGTAGGTTTTAGGTAACCTATCAACTTATTCACGTGTGTTTTTTCTCTTTAGGGTACGCTTCCAAATAACAATTTTTTTTTGAAAATTAACCTAGAAGCCTAAATCAAGCTGTGAAAACATGGGTCAGGTGTCAACAACAATATATAAATTTAATATATTTATTACATCTATTTAACAGTCATGGTTGCATGGCAACGGTCGCCATCTTGGAAAAAATAAAAATGTGTGTATAAGTAAAAAAAAAAAATTAACACTAACTTTTTCCAAGTCTTTCACTTGTATTTGTTTAAAAAACATGTTCTTACAAACATCTGGCTATGGAAAATCCTTTTTAGAGGCCTTCAAGTTATTTTTATTTGGGAGGGAAATGTTCTGCTCTGATTTCTGAGAGGGAAACAAAAGGTTGGCAGAGAGAAAAATAATGTAAAACGTAAAGTATTCGATATAAAAAGAAACATTAAATAGCAATTTTATACATGTGCTAATTATCAAGACTAGGCTGAAAATTATTAAAATTATCGAGAAATGATCTTGGAAACACATTTTTGAGTAAAACGCAAAAGAAAAGAGAAAAAAAAATTCTGAACAAAGAGGCATTTAGCATGCTTGAAAGTAAATTTTGGGCTAAATACACTTAAGACTATCCAAAAACCCTCCAGGTATCTGGACATAGCATATTTAAGCTGTAGAAAAGGTTGAAATCTCAAAATGGATATTTTATGATGAAATCAACTTCATTGGTTCTCTTACCGCCTCACACGAAAACAGAGGTCTATGATGAATGCTCAGTCGGTTTTTCCATTACAAATATCTAGGTATATTAATGATAGAAGTATAGTTTCCACATAAAATAAACTAATCTCTCTGTCTCTCTCTCTCTCTCTCTCTCTCTCTCTCTCTCTCTTCACCTCTAGATCTACCCCCTTTTAACCGCAAACCAACATTTCTCTCGTTCAACAGAAAAGTCCCCAAATTTGCTGCTTTTCATTAACCCCTCGCTCTCCTCACACACACACACACACACACTCACTTGCTCTCTCATTCCCTTTCTCAAAAATTGCTGATCGAATTCTTTGGTCCTTGACATTATTTAGGCTTCAAAACAAACCAATTAGAAGGGATAACAGAATTTCGAGAAAATTTTAGATGCAAAATTAGTGATAAACCCAAAAGTCAATGGGTTGTAGAATAAACGATCTGAGCTACGTGAGATCTAGCAAACCCTGCGTTACGTGCCGCAACGTAGAACGTAGCTTCGGGACGAGCAGAGAAAATCTCAACGACTAAGGTTTTACGTCTTACAGATAGCGTAACGTATTTTGTACTGCGACATGTCTCGTGTCCTATGCCGATTAGGAGAAAAATAAGCCAAAAAAACAAAACTTTCTATTTTCGTAGCGTTGTCTAGCTGTATTTGGTTCGAGGCGATTGTGAATGTGATGAGTAAACACACCATCTCACCTTCTGATGTGTAAACACAGATGCTCACATTCGTGTTGCGAAATGAAGGTTTCTATTCATGTATGGTTTCTCTCATTCTTCCGTTGCTTCACCCGGAGTGACGCCTGGTCCTTGAAGGCGGTGGTTGACCTGCTTAGAAGGTCAATGGGTCCGTTCGCCCAGAGCTGAGCAGCAGACGTGACCTCATTTTGTGCCTGAGGGATGGCGGCTGGGTGCGGGGGGCGAAGATCTGGAATAGGGGTCAATTTATCTTGGTCGCATTATAGGGTCTCAAAAGGCAAGGAAGACAGGGGGGAGGGGGTTGGGTCTAATTTGTCTTTCACTCCCAAAATCTAGGGTAATACGAGAATTCATTGATTTGAGACATGCGTCAAACACACGTGACTTCAGAGAAAAAGAGGGAACAGAAAATAAGCGAGGAGATAAAGAGAGAGAGAGAGAGGGCAACGAGACACACAGAGAGATATAGAGATAAATAGAGAGAGACAGAGAGACAAACAGAGAGACAGACAGACAACAAGCTGTTGTGTTTCACCTTGTATATCATACGTTTGATGATTCGACAATAAAAAATGAAGCACACAGAAAGAGAAAGGGAAGTAACTAGAAAAATTTGAAAAAGCGTTATAATATTTAAATTTGTTGATTAAGTTTGCTCATACAAAAACTTTTCAACACATTGGTTTTGTTAAAAACGGAAGAAAGGCTGATATAGTCTAAGTACTGAAAATCCTTCAAACCACAAGTAGGTTAAAAAATGAAATATAATATTAGTGAATTAATTTTATAAACTTTTGACAAGATTCTCCGTTTACAAATCAAAAATTTTTTGAGATGGCAGAGACTTTTTTTATTGTCCTAATCAAAATATTCATTGCTGGATAGATGCCATCTTGCAAGATCTTTTTTGTTTTGACTGACATTCTTTCTTCATAGAAACTTTTAAGAGAAGATAGATTCACTCCAATTAAAATTCCACTTCAAAGTAAAATTAGCCGACCAGGGATGACAGCATCAAATTGAGCGTGTAAGAAATAATTTCTATAGCCCTAAGTCTAGACCATGTTTATTATTAGTGATCACAAGCAGATGTATCTTATGAACTCACAAGGGAGCAGTTGTTTAGCACAGCAAGCTGCGGTTACCCTAACAAGATCTTTCGCTTTTATTAACGTAGTTTTAATTTAGCATCTAAAATCGGCTAAGAGGGGACATTGATCTAGGTAGCCAAGTCAAGATTCGAACCCTAGACCTCAAAACTCAAGTGTCTACCCGTACCATTAGATTACCACACTCCGTTACACAAATCATGAGCTATTTTTCTACAAATCAAGCTCTTTTTAAAGTCAGAAACAACATGTGTTTAGTTCGTTTTGTATGGAAGCGCAGTGATCTAGCGGTAAGCATGCGGGTTTCAATTTGAGACATCCAGGGTTTGAACCGTGCTAACTGGGTATCTTTGATAATGGACAGAGGAAAACTATTATATCTCATTTGAGAACCACAGTAATACCTAGTTATTTCTGTCTTCCGCGATCAGTCCCGTGTGAGACGGTTCAATAATTGCTTTGGTTTCGCCCCTGGTTAAAACATTTTGATAAAAACAGTGGGTATAGTGCCATGTTAAGTGTGAAACCGCTGATGTTTGCGCCTCCACAGTGTTATGTGATCAGACAGAAGTCATTGACCAACAGGCCAACTGAGAGAGCGGACGATCAGAGGCTAATATTGGTAAAGATCTAAAGATGTAGATCGAAGTATTGGCGACAGAATCCGCGTACCCGGTGAGTTTGCTATACATGGACATCATACTCTTTCACGTGAGCCTGCCTGGGTCATCGCCCGCACAGTTCACAGACCCGCTTCGATTAGAAACGTGGGGGGAGAAAACAACTCAGCTTTCAATACATAGGTATTTCTGTGATATTGGTAATTAGTTTGATTTTCTGTTGTTCTTTGTGAGTATTTCCAACTTCGTGTTTTCTGTTAGATTCCGTTGATCTCCTCTTTCTCCTCCTCCTCCTCCTCCTCCTCCTCCTCCTCCTTCTTCTTCTTCTTCTTCTTCTTCTTCTTCTTCTTCTTCTTCTTCTTCTTCTTCTTCTTCTTCTTTGTCTCCTCTTCCTCCTCCTTCTTCTTCTTCATCTTTTTCTTCTTCTTCTTCTTCCTCTCATCCTTCTTCTTCTTGTCCTGTTCCCCCTAGTCTAGAGAGGAAAACAGTAAACCTAGTTAGGAAACGTGGGATCAGAAAGAGGGTTCAGTTACGAAATAAAAAACACGGGAACACGCGACAGAATTATAGAAAGACACATCAAGAGCGATGAAGATTTCGAGACAGAAAAAGATACATGAAAATAGACAGCAGATGGCCCTGGTAAACTTTGATGAAATACTTAAAGACAAAAACCAGACAGTGGATTGGAAATAGGTAAAGACGGATAAAGCCAATTTAGAAAAAAAAGATAAACGAAGAGGGCGAAGAGAAAAACAAAAATAAAGCAGAGTATTATTATTGTCTCAGGCTTTGGCGATCAAACTGTGTGAGGTTTAGCTCGAATCAGGGTCTCTGTGAGAAAGAGAAAGGAAAGAAGAGAGTGAGATAGAGACGGACACAGAGAGATAGAGAGAAATAGAAAAGATGAAGAGATAGAGAGACAAAGAGAGAGACAGAAAGAAAGACACCATGACAGAAAAGCAGTAAGAGAAAGATAGAGAATGGGACAGGGAGATAGAGAGAGAGAAAGAGGAACAGAAAGAGAAAAGTACAAGGAAAGAAATAGAGAGAGTAGGCGAGAGATAGAAAGAGATGGACAGACAGACAAAGGGAAAGAATAAAAGGAAATTGGATAAACATAGGTTAAAAAAATAAATCGAGAAAGGTGACAAACAAAAAAAAGAGACAAAAATAAAGAGATAGAAAAATTGGAGTGAGAGAGAGAGAGAGAGAGAGAGAGAGAGAGAGAGAGAGAGTTGCCTTGGGAGTGGGAGCAATGACCATTTCTAGGTCATGCCGACCTATTTACTCGGCAGCCTTAAATAATTGAGGTCAAAGGCGGTCACAGCCACCAATCAATGTTTCTCCCCGAGAAAGGGCATGTAGGTGGAGAGTAGGTATGTAGATAATGAAAAAAATCAACCGCGTAGGAGAACTTTACAAAAGCGGTGAAAAGGAAAATTGCAGTGAATCAAATGGGATTAATGGTAGAGGGTGCGGTCCATTTTGGATTAATAGAAGGAGTGAGAGAGAGTGAGAGAGAGAGAGAGAGAGAGAGAGGGGGAGAGAGGGAGAGATCGAGAGAGAGAGAGAAGGAAGACAGATATGCATTGTGAACTTAATAGACTTTTGATATGGAGAAAATAACTCTAATCGTAATGGGGAACTTAATCCTGACTCAGAGAGTATTTCTACAGTGTGGATGAAATACACATTTACTCGATATTATTGTTAGGTTCCAGGTAAACAGAGTAGGTTTATAGATAAGTTGAGAAATGAATAACCAGATAGAGACAAACATTCATACAGACAGCGGACAGAGATAAAAAAAAAAGATAAAAAAAGATATGATAGATAGATAGTTGAGTAGTTAGATAGGCAGACAGATAGATATATAAGATAGGTACATTTTATTGTCGTCAAAGATTAATCAATTTTTAAGTATTCATACAGATCAGATATCAACTGAGATGGCAGATCGACAGTCAGATTTAGTGAGGTTAAACGAAATAATAAAACTGGATTAATTTGTCCAGGATGAACATATGAGGAGTGAAAGCGTAACAACCAGAACACCAGTCTAGCTAACAGTAACATCCTCTAGCCAATCATCTGGCGCGGTGAGGCCGGAACTTTCGTTACGACATTGCTGATCAACCAATCAGAGTTCCCGTTACATCGGAGGCAACACTTCACTTGTAGCGGCACCGTCGCGATGTGGTCGTCATCCCTGGCAGTCTTGAAGCCCCAGGTCTTCATGTACGTGCGTCTGCCTGGCAAGGCCAGGTCGGGGTCACTGGCCTGCCGGCTACTGGCTGGTGCTGGTCACTACAAATACAGTGAGGTCGCGGAATCGGGAGTCCTGATAATCGGGAAATCCGGAAAATAAGCGAGAAATTTGAGAAAGAAATGAAAATTTTATTTACATGAATTAGTCTATGAATCTGGAAGGGGGCGCCCGCAAATCGGAAAGCTTTCGAAGACATAAAATTATATAGAAGAGAAAGTAATTTAAAGACAATTGTAAGTTCCGACAATTTCTTTAAAAAATATAAGAACGTCGCAAATCGATGTAATGCACCAGCCTCGCTTTATGAAAGAGCGAAGTCTTTTACAAACCAATTGGAGCTCATCGCCTTGGCTTTCACTAGTAGCCATGATGTTTCTGTCCTGAATCAAAGAACCATATCCATGCCACGCTTATTAAACAAGCTTTTGACAGGAAGTGAATATCAAAACCATTGCTTTCTATTTAGAAGCCTTTGACCTCAACCCTATGAACATTTTGTTAATAATTGAACTCAAGAGTTGCGATCAAATTGCACATGGCCAGCCTGATGCAAACTTTAGCTGGGCATGTCCAGTTTATCTTTGACACTACTGGTCCTACCTGATGCTAGAGGTTTATGTAAAACTGTGTCGTGATAAACATTCTGCTTCACGATTGAGGAAATAGCTCAATCCTGACCATGGTTCTATAGGATGGCATTTGTCTCATCAACTTCTAGTATCACATACGTGTCCTTGATATATTTTAATTCACACTAAGTGAAGAAACCAAGACAATAATTATCTATTTTGCTGAGGGTCAAACCGGAAACTCAAGCAGCACGGATAATCGGGAAATTCGGCTAACCGGGACAAAATCATTATCTCCCAACAGTTCCTGATTAGCGGGGGTTTCATCGTGCTTGTCTCTCGCGCGGCGCTGGGTTCTGGCTAACTGGCTGATTCTCTGGTCAAGCCAGGGAGAGGAAGTGATTAGCCTTGAGGTCACACGGTGGGTTATACTCTCGGGTAATTCAGTGCGTGCTTGCTATAAGTATATTGCGAGGCTCTCGTATTCAATCCAAATGAGTCTTAAGTCGCAATGTCTTGTATTGAGGTTGTAGATTTTCAAAGTTTGGAGAGTGTTCGGAAGTCAATTTTTTATTTTAAATATGACGCTGAAATCATTTCTGAACAGTTTTTATACCTAGTTCATGTTGAAATTTTGTGTTAAAGGTGTTTATATTTATTGGTATTGTCGCTGAGGATTTCAGACCTACAGAGATGGCTGAACTTTGAACGCAATTTTCTTCTCTTTCTGACATTTAACAAGTCCAAGTTCTGCCGACTTCAAACGACTATAGCTTTACTTAGAAGCATGATACAGAGTAGTTCTGTTTGTTGTTTTCAAAAGTAGAGAAAATAAGCTTTTCTATAATTCGAATATCTTACTATTTTCCAATTTCGACTTACGACTCAATGTGGCTGGTTTATCTGTCCGATCTGCGAAAAAAAAGTCTGCTCTTCCATACGGGTCTTTTGATATTTCAACGCACGAAGAGGTACAGGAGGAGCAGCGATCAAACTGCACGATAGCCTGTATGTCTGGAGAAGCGTGCAAGCGAGAGATTCCTACAAGTATTTTAATATCACACGACATGATAGAATAGATCTGGAGGAATCAAATTAGCTACTAGGAAATATTTATTTTCCCTATACCATGTATATTTATCTACAAAAATAACATGTAAACATATTCGGGAAGCTGAGAAGATGTTAAGTTTAACTCAGAGACAGTGGCGACACCTACAGGAGAGATCTAGTTTTAGAGGGATGGCGAGGACATTGACCTGGTACTGACATATGACGTGACTGAACGTCTAACCTCCGTCAGTTACCCGACAAACATGAGCTGTTCGGGTTTCCTTCACGCGGCTCGCGGTCTGATCCCGACCAAGGTCTTGGTAAAAGACGCGAGTTCACTCACCCTCATGTCCGGTCTACAGACTAAGCGTATGTTTATAGTGGCGACTGTGGCGATTTGTCGCGGCGTTCCCGAGCGGTGCGGAATCCGCCTCAAGAATGAAACTTGGTTCTGGTGAGTTTACCCGCCTGGCGGCAAATCACCAGCCTCTGGCTACACGCCGTGACTATGTTCACTCACAGACTGTATATAGAGGTACACTCACAGAGAACAGTACGTCACTTTACTCGCACGAGTCTGCGCGGTACCAGCGAGGCGGGAAATTTCCCGAAACGCATCGCCACTCTAAACATGGACTAAGGTTTGAACGGGGTGACACGTCAGACATAACACTGGTTGGATATGCTGGTTTCGCTAGATCTTTTTCCTGTACTTGCTTCAAGATTTTTTCAACTGATGGTAGAAACTATAAAGTTATAAAACTATTGACAAAAATAATATAAAAGCTCTTGCATTGGGGATTCTTTCTCATTGTAAACCCAATGTTTTTCGTTTATTATAAACACTTCAATTACATAGTGTGTCTTTTTAAAACTACCAGTAACGTATTGTTATTACATGATTCTTGTGAACGGTATTGTTCTTTTAGACAAGTTGAAAACCGAATGAAGTCGTTTTTGCATAATTATCTACTGTTGCGACATCTTTATAGCATAATTAAGATCATTTCATATCATTGCAAAGGGTGAAAACGGTTATTCACCCTTAAAACGCCCGAAATTTAAAAGAAAAAATAATAATAATCAAAACCGTATTATTGAAAAAAGTGTAGTTATAATCGTCCATGATCCACCGCCGAAGGAAGTCTCAAGACTATACGCATTTGCCCCGGCAGGCCAATACTCACTAAAGCAAGTTCAACTCAAATTTCAGAGCATTACAGTACGGCTGCCTGTTAGGCGTTTAAATACTAAGATTCCACAAATTTCAAACAATGCAAATAGCCGCATATTATTTGACAGGTGGGTGGACTGAGAAAGTTGTGGAGAAATTGCTGTCCCAATGCAACCACAGCATGGATCGTGGTTAGGAATCAAACCCACAACCGTGGGAGCACGAGTCCTACTCGCTAACCACTAGCCACAGTGCTCCACGAATATATTATAGATTTGAGCGACATCAGATCGTTCTAAGATTTATCTTTGTTAACATACAAAACAAAGTTCCACACTTTGTCTGTTCTTGTGACTTTCTGATTCAAATCATTCTAAGATTTGTCTTTGTTAACATACAAAACAAAGTTCCACACTTTGTCTGTTCTTGTGACTTTGTGATTCAAACCATTTTAAGATTTATCTTTGTTAACATACAAAACAAAGTTCCACGCTTTGTCTGTTTTAGTGACTTTCTGATTCAAATCATTTTCAGATTTATC
>BMAT01013766.1:142247-156274 GCA_019649035.1 Elysia marginata | reverse complement strand
CTCTCTTACTGCAGCCATCTTCTCTCTTACTGCAGCCATCTTCTCTCTGACTGTCGACTCAGACTAATCATCTTTTCCTTATCGCCAGCAGCAGTTGACAACAAGTTGTCCAGCTCATACGTTAAGTAGAATGTTATTGGGTGCTCGACTAATAGCTAAATGATAAGAATAGAAAAATCCATATATTTTTCTGCAATGATCCGAACTATGACAAGGGAATGATAAACGTTTAGACGTTCGCCTTAATTCTCTGTACTTGTTACCTATGATAATTAAAAGCATATCAACAACTTTGATGAGAGCTCTTATTGCAATCTAACATGAAAGACTACAGCAATGCACTATTAGCCAATGACACCTATATCACTACCTTTGGTGTTGAAATCATGCTTTGCTTTCAAAGTAATAATGCATTTTTTCCAATACATGTAGGCTACTTATGTAACTTTCTATTGACTGAATAAACTTAAATTTGAATTTGAATTTGAAATCTAAGGAAGCATTCGCTTAACTTTTTTTACATGATTACTTTAAGCGAAGCAATAGATGAATATACAGTTTCATAAAATTTTGAAAAATATATTCACCTAAAAAGTGCGTTTCTAAGTGCCTCAGCCTGCCGCAAGCTTCATCCTTGGTTGAGTGAAATAAAATCTGTATGGAAACATGCCTGGGCGAGTTCGCTAGGAACGAAAAGTCTGACCTTCAGATTCAACTGTTGCATGCTAGACATGCTCGGCCACTATAAACCAGACTCGAGGTTGTGATGAGATTTTTCTATTATATAATCAACATTATTTAAACATTTTTGTCTTGTTGTAATATAAAGTGTTTCATACACGTTTAGGTCTCCCTCTTCCTCAATCTCTCTCTCCCTCTCCCTCTCCCTTGTCTCTTAGGTAATATAGAACATCTCCCAAAGAAAAACATTACCCATATAAAATTTTGCTTAGACTTTATTTGCACCGATCATGGCGTTCTATGAACTATTTAGAAAACCCCACGTTAGTCACTAGTGTAACAGTAAACGTTCATCAATCCAGTTACATTAGAGCGAGCATAAAGGCCAAACCTTGACTAGGACTCTTCAGGATTCTACCAAAATGGTGACTAAAGTAATTAAAATTGCGCCGATTTTTTAAATACCTTTTTGCATTGGAGGTTTGCGCTTTTCCTTCATCATGGTAGTGGTATGAACTTTTAGCTCTCAGGACAAACCAAAGACTTCTATTTATAGAACTAGAGAGACAGCAGTGAAATGATTACTTATTGACTTGGAAGCCATCTATGCCACTGGGTATTTGCCACACATTTTCGGTTCATTTTGGACAACATCTGGTGTCACTGCCTCCTCTAGTGCTATTAGTATAAATCTGTGGGGCTAACTCAACTCAAGGTTTTTACCATTGACTTGATTAACAGCACAACGTAAGAACATTATATATCTTTTTCATACAATAATTGTCAAACTCAGTCCAGTGTATCTACGTCAACTGCGCCACTGATTGAGAAACAATGGAAGGAGAAAAAAAGACAAAAAAGTATCTTTTTCATGCTAGCTACGCTAAGCCCCAGGGACCAAGGTCAGACACTGGCTCATTGATTCGATCAAGGCCAGAGCCCTGCAAAATTCGCTCACACTTATAGCGTCTCCTAAGTCACTTTACCCCTTGCCTCTCTGCCCCGAGAGAAATCGTGAGTGCAAGGAGTGTTTCTATTTATAGGTCTGACGTAGATGTCCCCCCCCCCCCGTCCCGCCTCACTCCCCTGCCCCAGTAGACTAAACCTAGACCATCAGCTCGCACGGCCCGCATCAGGAAGACGGGCAGACGAGAGCCCTCGACCACGTGACCCAATGCTGCAAGCCAGCTGAGAAGGTTCACGATGACCCCGACTAGATTCTGTCCTTGCCAACTTTCTCCCTTCAGAGTAAAACAAAAACACACAAACTATCGTCTGCTTGTGTTTTGTTTTTTTTGTTGTTGTATAACACCAGTCTTATTCAGGCAGTGCAATCTCTCCAAATGATGGAGTTTTATAACCGTCAGTGTTTTAGTGCATTCTAGCTGCTTCTGCACAATGTCTGGTGGAACGGTTTGTCTTATTTTGTTTTCATCATAAACTCTCTGTCTCTGTCTGTCTCTCTGTCTACTTCTCTCTGTCTATTTCTCTCTCTCTCTGTTTCTTTCTTTCTGTCTGTCTCCTTGTCTCTTTCTCTATCTCTGTCTATTTGTCTGCCTGTCTCTCTGTCTATATGTCTGCCTGTCTCTGTCTGTCTGTCTGTCTCTCTGTGCTTTTGCACTTTCCCCCATTCTTCTTCTATTGTGGTGTTTTCACCTTTTATATCGTTCCCTCCGTTTTCTATGTCAAACTGGCATCATCTTGCAGCAAATTTGGGTCTCTATCGACTCACCCACTCTCTGGCTTTTTCTCTCGACACACAAGTCATTACTTCCACCGAACACAATTTAAAGGAAACCCCGATTTTGCTAAAATATATAAAAACAAAACCAAACTCCACTTTCCTTTTCGCTGTCTCCTCGTTTTGGTAGCTCAGATTTGTTTTTCTTGTCCTGTTAATTTGTTTTTTTATTTTACATTTTGGCTACGATTCACATCTCTCTCTCTCTCTCTCTCTCTCTCTCTCTCTCTCTCTCTCGCTTACTCTCTGTTTTGCTTCGAAAGTCTCTAGTGTCCTATCTCTACCTAAATATCCATTGCTTTCTACCCCTTTCCAACTCCTTTTCTTGCCAAACAAAGTTCGTATCTTTACTTTCAAATTATAAAGAGTAAATGCAAATAACTCTATGTTAGATTTTTTATTCTGACAAAAAAAAAGACAACTCTAGACAAAACGTAACGTGATACCGATGAATATCACCAAACAAAGCAATAAAGATGGTTCTTGTTTTCATAAGATGTGGAATCGTGGTCTAGTCGTAGAATGTCACTTCTTGCACAAAGAGGTTCTGAGTTCGAGCCCTGACTTCGTAGCTGGGCGATTTAATAATTAGTTGAGAAAGTCTTTTTATACCTTTTTCCTCGCTTCTTTTAAGCATTAAAATAATAAATGCGGTACCCGACTAAAGGCAGTGAAAGGTATTGTATGGATGTTCAAGAGATACTCTCTCAACTGCTGCCTGTCTGGGAGACAGAATCATCATTGAAGAACCACGTGCAGCGCTACAAACATTTTAGATGTAAATTTATATTATTATTGTGTTGGAGTGTAAAAAAAAACCGCTGAGACAAATCAGTCGAGTGATGTTATTGAATTCCCGATAGGCCGTTACCAACTAACTTACCTTCTGCTAATTTTTTAATGCAGTTTTTAGAAACATCACCTCTTAGTCTAGAATCCAAACGGCTACCTATCTACAGGTTCTTAGTTTTGTACGTCATCACAATCACGGGGTCTTGAAGGCTGGCGGCCATATTCGATGAATTCGCACAATTCTCAGCTCATTTGATGTGCATTTTAAAGAGATATTGCACACCCAAGAACAATCTAATATTGAAGAGACTAAATCGCACTTTGTACTTGAATTTCATTTGAAAAGGTTTTTTAAAAACTTGGCATTTTTATTTGTGTTGACATCAGTGCTACGCCTCTCACATGATTCTTGGCATCGGGTTATAACCATTTTAGTAAAATGCTTATATATTATATCATGTGTGTTCTTACAAAGACAAAGAGAAAAAATGAGAAGTTTTCTTGACTTTCTCTACAAATTTAAAAATACAAGTAGCTGGTTTTGGAAAACCACAATTCATTTGCCTATCTGTGGCTTTATCACTGTTAGACTCATCCTTATTGTTCTACCTCAGCAATGGCCGCTGGTCTGACAGGGAACGTCTCGCGGTGAATTCCGGAACTGCGTCACCATGTGGTAAAACCTATAGCACACAAGAGTCCCATTAGCTTCGGAGGCTACAGAAACATGCGCTTATATTACTATATTTCTTCTGTTGGTCAAAGGTAGTACGAAACGTTTCAGATAATAAATACATCAACAATGTTTTTCTGTGAAACCAACAAAATCGATTCTGTGGACAAAAAAGGTTAGATAAGTCAAGTTTTTGTTATAGCCTGGTAGTGTGACGTCATTATAAAAAAATCAAAAATTGTTTTGTATGACATGACAATCACAAATTGCACAACTCAAGAAACAAATTTTCTGTTTTTAAAGTCTTTGATTTTATCGACTTGCATTTTCCTGTACAAAACCTTACAATCTAAATATCAATGGTTTACTGTTTTTTTTTTCAAATCAATGATAGTCAAGAGAAACAACATTAAATTTTCAATTCTAACTTCATTATGAAGAAAATATGAAAGTCAGGGCGACCTTCATTATGTTGTTTCTTTTTAGTTCCATTTCTCATAATGAAATCGAGCTTTTAGGTTGAAAAAAATACCTTACGTAGCCAATATTGATCTTTGCCCAAAAAAGCCCACCTCTGCCTCAGACGAGACTAATGTGGTTTACTACAGAAAAAATGGTTTAGAAAATAAATTAAAGTTTTTTTTAAGGCGCCCCGCAAAGGTCTTTGACATATCGATAACTGCATCATTTTCCATTAAATTTAAGGAAGTCCGCGCAAGTTTTTTCTTTCTCTTTCGCAGCCTGAGGTCGTTGACATGTTAGAATTTATTTTTCCTTACCAGAAACTTTCGTGAGTGATAGCGTTGCGTAACAGCTCTGAAATTCAATTGAAAAAAAACCCAATAAAAACGACACAAAATACAACCGAGCACTTGTAAGTCTAATCTGAGAAAAAAAAACTAAGGACTAATCTAATAAAACAATTTTCAGCAAGATTTCTTAGAACTCTAGCCTAATCCAATATTGTACATGGTTATAATAAACTATCCTGAAAGAAACATAGCGTAAAACTAATTTTAGCAGAATATTTTGAAGGAGTTTTCAGTCAGTTTCTCTATCCCTCTTTTTTTGGCTCTTTTAAAAAAATTATAAAACTGGGAACATCTGGAAATAGCCTGGCTGTATCTACAACCCCAACCAACTCAGTCGCAATCTTTCGTCACGGCTACAACCACTGCACCTTTCTATCTATCTATCTATCTATCTATCTAGCTATCTATCTATCTATTTATCTTTCTATCTATCTATCTATCTCTTTATCTATCTATCTATCTACCTGTCTACCAATTTACCTATGTATCAATAGTTATATTAGCCGTTACTTTTTTTTATTTAAAATGTTGCGCATTGCCAGAAACTCAAAAGACGCCTGAGCGAGTACACAAATAGCATTTCCCAGGCAGTATACGCCAGTCCTGACACGCCAGGAGTCCAACTGAATACCACGTGATCAAAAAGCCAATCGCCAAGCACTGGAGCACGAAGCCAATTCTCTGTTAGTATGACCTTCAGTTTTCTGATTTGATGGCTTCGATGTTATCTTGAATTGGGGACAGTCGACTTGGCCAACTAGATAATTAAGCAGAAAAAACATCAAACAAACAGAAAAAAAACCAAACACAGATAACATCAAGGATAAAGATAATATCAAAGTTTTTTTTTTTATACCAGGTTAGAAATTGTGCTTATTTACCGGGTGTCCAAAATCGAGAGCGAAAGCTGACATTGATAATATCTCGTCCCGGGTATTTCAACATCTAGTTCAGCCTCGCTGATTAGAATTGCTGATTTTTTTTTTATTTCTGAAAAAGCTTTTTAGTCGCGCTTTTGCAATGATGAACGAAGAATGAATACTGTTGAGACGAGACATAAAAGTCGGAATGAGTTTTACCTGGTTATGAGAGTGCGAGGTTTGTTCTTTATTTTTCCTTCTTGTTCTTGTTTTTCTTTTTCTTGGTTTGAAATGCTTGCCATAAATTTCTTTTTTTCGTATTCTTGTTCTACTCGTTCTTATTCGTCGTCGCCGTTGTCTTCTTCTTCTTCTTCTTCTTCTTCTTCTTCTTCTTCTTCTTCTTCTTCTTCTTCTTCTTCTTCTTCTTCTTCTTCGTCTCTTTCTTCTTTTTTTTCTTCTTTTTCTTCTCCTTTTTCTTCTTCTTCTTCTCTTTCTTTTTTGTTTTTTTTTAATTGTCAAAATAATTGTTAAGAGTCTAATAAAATTGACTTCTAAAGAGTGAACATGAATTTTTCCTATCCACCAAATAACATAAGAAACGTATCGCATCGCAGATTAGAATAGATGGTAATAATTTCAATCAAACATAATCAAAATTTACACGTGTATAAGATAAAGATTTTAGTAGCTTTAACTCTATCACAATGGCCGGACGCTGTCAACGTCCGGTGCACCATTTTATATCCACGGATGAACGCTGCAAGCGTCCGATGTATAGTCATAACTAAGGAGGGGAGAAAGACGATGTGCGAATAAAACTATGAAATAGTTCGACCCCGGATGTTGATTATAGTAGATTGAACTTCCAAGAGAAGATATATTTAAATCTTTTAGCGATATTTGCAGCGACCTAGAAGTTACAACCGCACATGTAGATCTAGGCTAGGTCTAGACCTAGAAAAATTACGCGCACAAGTATGAGATAACTACATGGTTAAAGAGATAATGAATTTACCATAGCATTTCAGCTCGGAGCTTAGCATAAAGTACAACTTTGGCCTAGATGCATATCGCATAAAAAGCTTTTTAACGCAGAATATAAAAAAACAACTAAAACTCCTGACTTTGACACGTATCGCGTTTCATTAAAAACATTTTGCAGTGTTCGCGCTGTAACAAGATCTTCGTTGTTTTCTGCCTAAACAACTTTTTGTTAGATCTAACATCGGTACAAACGCACCTAGAGCTAGATTTAAAGCTTTTTTTGCCAACAGACTAATTGAAATTTAATTTTATATTGAAATTTAATTTTAACTTAATAAGCTTTTATTTTAGACCTTTACTAGTTTTTGTTTATATATATGTATGTACAAATCAAGCACTCAAACTTTTAGGTAAAGAAAAAAAAAGCTTTAGTTCAATGTATCACACGCGCCGAAACGTAAAAGAAACACGCTATGAATGTTTCTTTCCTGAAGTCGGCCCTACACGCGGTGACCACGACGCACGCCGTGACAGGTCCCACAAGCCAGCGTCAAAACTGCACGTTAAAAGGGGAGTACCTGCGTCCTAGCCGCCAGCCGCACCGGGGGTTCGAAATATCAAACAGAGCCAGATATGTTTTATAAGGACGCCGGCGAGCCCGGCCGGAGCTGAAAATTAAGACACAAAAATTCAACTAAGTATCTAAAACTTTATCCTAAAACCGTAATTCTGACGCAATTCGAATGCTATTAGGTACCAAACACGATCAAAATACTGCAAAACAAAGCAGAAAAAGAATTTATCATTTATTGATATTCGTTTAGTCCTCCTACCACTAGCGTCACTTAGCACCATGTAATTTTAGGGAATTCCCCCTGCTTCAGAGCAAACCAGCGTCCCGATCGCAGTGCGGATGGTGAGATTTGACCGTCGGCAAAGACGGATACCTTCAGAGCGTGCGTCCCGGACGCTATGTGGTTGGCGGACCTAACATCTTCACATCCATAATAATCCAGTAAAGACCGTATTATTACGTTTTCTTTTTCTGTGTGTTTGATTGTCATAAGAAAGACATTGACTTTATATTTAATCTGACAATTTGGCTCTCAGGCTAGAACGGAAGAAAACGTATGACGCTGGGAGACTAAAATAGAAGAGATAGAGCGTCCAAAACCTAGGCCAGATCTAGGCCTAATCCAGACTCTAGATGAAGATCTCTGCTAGATCTATCATTAACGTAGATAAATATATAAACCAATTTGCAGATCTAGTTCAGACTTTAGACACTTGTTCTAGATTTTAGATGTATATATATAAAATCTTTTCTAGAGAATTCAACAAACGATATTGGGAAGTAGGTCAGATTATAATTTGTATATATAGGTGTTCTTCTGCCAACCATTTTTTGAAGCGTGTTAATTGCGTCCTACAAAAAAAAGTATGCTAATGATTCTGACCTAAATCTACGTCACAACTTGGGAAATCGACGTCACGACTTAGGAAACACAATCTCTTCCGCATTCCTTCTTGCAGATTGCACACCCTTTTCTGTAGCACGATATAAAAAAAAAATATTACGCTTTTTGGAATAAAACGCTCTTAGAGCACTTTTGATACACAATTCCGCACCAAAAGGTAGATTTAGGTCAGACTTATTTGCTAATTTCAATAGCACGCGGCTCTTACTCTGCAGATACTCAAAGCCTTGGGTGGACGAGAGTTTGATGGTCACAAAACGGGTGACTTTGATTGTTGTTGGTGTTCTATAAAACGCTTTCCCAATACTATAGGTTGTGATGTTGTTGACTGCTGAGTATCCTTCACACAGTTTGTGTGTTCTGATATATCTACGGCTTCTTGTTGAAAAGAAAAACTTGCAAATTGCAGAAAATTTAGTGTCTTTAATAGACTTACAGAAGAACAGCGTGTACAAGACTAACCAACATAATCTTATTTCATACAAATAAATAAAAGCGTGATATAAAGAGAAGCATTGGAAAAATCCAAAGATCCTTTGTGTTCATGGGTGAAGGAGAAAAATGTAAACATTATAGATTAAACAACACCTTCTTCTGCGTGCGTTCTAGAAATAATGTATGGTATTATCGCGTCAATTTTAAAAGATTCTTGTACAAAGGCAACGGGTAATTCCATTATGTTTTCTTTTAGTATTGCCTTTGAATCAGAAAATAAACTTTTATCCGCATTCATATTTCATTAATTACTGATGAAGCCTATGAATAAAACTTTAGAAGTTTTTTTCTTTTGTCTTGTGCAGAATTATCCTGTCTTCACTATAATAGAAGTTGATAATCGGCACATTGGGTATATAATATTAGTCATATGGCAGGCTTTTACCCAGCTCTTTTTCCAGATGAAAGCAAAGAGGGCAGAACAGTACTAGGTTCAGGAGGTTGCACTTCACAACTATGTCATTAACCTGGCCAAGGCCATTCTCAGTTACTCTTCAATGTGCCAAGTTACGAAAACAGCAACAGTGACTCTCAAGCCCCAAGCGTTTCAAGGCTGGTCTTAGATAACTCTTTGACACAGCCAGTCTAAAAATAGTTTGTCCTTGGTGGTTTATTGAATACATGAAAATAACTTCGGAGCATTACACAAACGCTTATTTTATTTCAGAGGTTACAGTAGCAGCAAGAGTAGAAGAAGTAGCAGCAGCGGTATTTGTAATAGTAGTATTAGTAGTAGTAGTAGTAGTAGTAGTAGTAGTAGTGGTGGTAGTAGTGGTAGTAGTAATAGTAGTAGTAGTAGTAGTAGTAGTAGTAGAAGTTGTAGAAGTAGTAGTAGAAGTTGTAGTAGTAGTAGTAGTAGTAGTAGTAGTAGTAGTAGTAGTAGTAGAAGTAGTAGTAGTAGTAGTAGTAGTAGTTGTTGTTGTTGTTGTAGTAGTAGTAGTGTAGTAGTAGTAGTAGTAGTAATAGTAAGAGTAGTAAAATTAGTAGTAGTAGCAGTAGTAGTAGTGGTGGTGGTGGTGGTAGTGGCTGCAACAGTTTTAGTATTAGCAGCGGCAGTTTTAGTAGTAGTAGTAGTAGTAGTAGTAGTAGTAGTAGTAGTAGTAGTAGTAGTAGTAGTAGTAGTAGTGGTGGTGGTAACAGCAGCAGTTTAATAGTAGAAGCAACAGCAGTTTTAGAAGGAGCAGCAGCAGCAATTTTAGTAATAGTATCAGCAGCAGCAGCAGCAACACCAGCAGTAGTATGAGCAGTTACAACATTTGTACCCCAAGTGGTAGCAGATGCAGCTGAGAGAACGGGATATCACGTTGTATTGAATGGCAAGCCAGCTCAAGCGAAAAGAGCATTGACTTTCTAGGTCGTTTAACTTTTTGCAGACATTCTTTGTGTAACATTCTTTTTTTCCAAAAATACAACCTTCAGCCCAAAACTTTAAATAAATGGAAAACATTATGCAACATCAATTAGCCAGCGTGGCTTTCTCACGTGTTGTGTACGGCTTCCCATTTGCGAATTTATGTCAAAGTGCTGCGCATCAGTAGATCTAACTAGATTTATCAAAAATAAAATAATTTCAGAATTAAAACTTTGTAGTTCTGGATGTTTCTAGAGTTTCTAGATGTGAAGTCTGCGAGTTCTTCTAGTACTGGAACTGTGCTAGTCGAGGTCACACCGGTGCTTGGCAGGCACACACTGCCAGGTCGATCAACGTTCTCACCTGGCGTCATGGTTCGTTGATCCCGATAGGGGTGAGAGGTCATTGATCGCGTGCTGGTCCCCCCACTAGTGCAATCTCTATTTTGATCTGATGGTGACTTTCAGCTTGATTGTGTTAAAAACTACCAAATTGAAAGACAAAAAAAAAAAAAGGTATTGTGTCATCTGGGGTAGAAATTTGCTGAAAATCGCATACCTCAAAAACTTCTGTTGAGCTCTGTCTGTCTGTCTGTCTCTCTGTCTTTCTTCCCCTCTCTCATGTAGAATTTACAGGTTTCCACAGTCAAAATATTTTCAGTTATGCCTCTAATATCAGAAAAAAAATTCTGGTTTTAGATGACTCTACCCGTTATGTTCATTTGGTGTATTTTTGCAAGCATAAAAAATAAAGCTAAGTTTTTGTTTTCGATTAGTCATGGCTGTAGTTAATACGTCCAGATAAATTCTTTACTCTGAATCTATTCCTTTTTCTTGCTGAATATGTTCAACGTATCTCTGTTTCACCGTATTTACTTTTAGGACAATCCTAGAGTTATAAGTTGGTTCAACGTATCTCTGTTTCACCGTATTTACGTTTAGGACAATCCTAGAGTTATAAGTTGGTTCAACGTATCTTTGTTTCACCGTATTTACGTTTAGGACAATCCTAGAGTTATGTCTTAAGAAGACATTATTGACAAAAGTTTTTGAAAAAAAAGGAACAATGAGGGAAAAAGGCAAAAGAAAAGAGAAACAAACAAGAAAACAAACAAACTATCACCCATCTTCATCTTACTGGTCGTGATGGCTCCTACCAATGCGAAGCCGAATCCATATTATGCCCCACTTAGCGAGAAAAAACTAGCATTTAGTACTCACTTCGCAAAACTAACGGAAGTAGAACCGTGCCGTTACCGCTGCGCTGTTTCCGGTGATGTGTCCGTTGTTTCCTGTGCTTTTATTAAGCTGTAGTTTTTATTTTTTTTTTGTGTGTGCACCGGATGTACTTTTTCTTAGTAATATCTTTCTACATAAATTATTATCATTGTAAACACCGATTCGTTTTGTTTATTGAGGAACAGTTACGTTTCGATGTAGGCGTAGAGAAGACATTGGACACAATTTGGAAGTTCCCTTAAAGCTGTAACATTGAGCCTTTGATTCCTTTTTAGATCCAAATGAGTTGGAAAGGAAGCTTCATTTTCAGAAAGCGAATTTGATATAATAGATTATTTCTTTTTGTCCACCAGTAGTTGGGTACCCGACCAAGTCGGGCAAAGATCAAAGCTGTCAAATGTTGCCTCCCTTGTTTTATTTTTTCCCATACGTTGTATCTATAAATTAACTACCAATGTGTCTTTTTCTTTCCGCAAGCTTATCGTCTATAGTTCTATGTTTTCTGTGAAGGCTTTAAAAGTTGCTGATAACTTAATGTAGATTTTAACGATGGTCAACTAGTTTAATGTTATGTTTTCCAGAATGTGAAGCTGCAATATGAACAGTTGCGACATCCGACTTCTACATATCCTGGCTGTCTGAGAGATGTCTGAGAGATGTACGACGTTACCGACCCGGCACGCTACCAGCTTGCTACCACTTGGTTCCTACATACCCTGGCTGTCTGAGAGATGCACGACGTTGCCGACCCGGCACGCTACCAGCTTGCTACCACTTGGTTTTGACCTATATTTACCACATCATTTTCACGATTGGTACGGAATTTTGTGCCAAATGTGATCTGAAGGCGTTCTATTTTAGCGTGGAAATACTTCTTATTATCATACCACACAAAGAAGTGCGCAATCTGCAACAAGAAGGCGGAGGAAATTTGTGTATTCCCAAGATCTGTGTGACCCTTCTAAAATGTAGGCCAGAACTATTGACCAAGGATGTTTCACCTGTCAGTGTATGAAGCGATGACGTGTTTCTCCCGGGCGTTGAACCCGGTGCTTGCTCTAGTCTCCAAACTAGACAGTTCCGTTTGAAAGTAAGCGAGAGGTCAAAAGATATTCTGGATTCAACTTGAAATGATTTGACTCTAATCTATCAAAAGTCAAAGACCGATTAGTGTTTGTTTCTTATCTCTATCGGTGTACTTGCTGCAGAACTTCTATTGAACACGATAAAGTTCAGTAGGAACTTCTATGACCTGTTAGTAGTACGTGTATTAGTTTGAGAAAAAAACTTGCTTAGTTTTTTCTCTATTTTCATGCTAAGTAGGCTACTTTTTATATTTTTTATTATTTTATTATTTATTACATTACTGGCTTTAATGCACTAAATGTGATGGTATTTTTAGAAATTATTTTATCTTCTTCTTGCCTTAAATAAGGAGCCAACCATATTCAAAAGGGCATCAGTAATTTTTTTTTGTTGACACTTTTATAAGCCTTCATTTTTTAACTTCAGTAAAGATTATAACATGAAAAAGATCTTAATCAGAGTTGGTTTTTTTTCCATTCTAAATTATTACTTCGCCATTTCCACAACATAATGCCTCTGTGATATAGGGGGAGAACCATGTTTTGAGTTTCTAAACTTCTTCGCGACGGGTGGCATTGTTTCTGGAAAAAATTCTCATACTAAAAAAGATTTAGTAATCTAATTCAGCCTAATTTTAATAACCACGTAATTAGCAATGCGACCGATTTCAGCCTATACACATAGATCTAATGGTTTTGACACACAAGTAGTCTTAGAGTGTTTCATCTAAGCTGCGTGATATTTTTTCCTATCGTGCCACACAAAGAGATGCGCAATATGCAGGAAGAACAGCGAAAGAGATTGGCGTTTCCCATGTTGTGACGTAGAAGTAGGTCAGAACCAATGCAGGCTTTTTTTGGTAACTACTTTCATCAAAAGATGCAAAATGCTCAGTTAAGCAAATGATAAAGATAACGACTGACACTTGAGTAGAATTCCATTTCAGTGCAGATTTCAGCTACGAACTTAACAGTAGTAAAATACCTATGTAAAATTGTGAAGAACAATAACGCGATTCTAGAGAACGCTAAAAAATTTCGGAAATCAAAAAAATTTTTTCTTAATATCTACAAGGAAATCGATTGAAGAAAAGCGTTACTAATTTTTCCAAATTTAGAGAGAGAGAGAGAGAGAGAGAGAGAGAGAGAGAGAGAGACCAAAATAACGTTTATGATAAAACTGCTGTTATGATTTCTTATAACACTGTACTCTAAAATATCAGCTTTTTAAATTTTAAACTATTTTGTAATTTTCAAGAAAAGTTGCTTTTAGAAAATTAAAATACAAAACTAACACAAATGCATTGCAAAAAAGGGACTGCGGTTTTTTATTACATAAATTTCTTCCGCGGAGCAAGACTACGAAAGGGGAACTAACTCTGGTTATTGAACCAACCCAACAAAGAGCGAAAAGGTCGGCGCCCTGTCTCTTTTCTTCTATGGTCTTTGTTTGAACGTCTTGCCACACATAAAATCTTAACTTTTTGTACTGTGAGATGTAATCATTTCTCACCATGGTTTTAAATTTGAATGACTTTTCACTTTTAAAAATTTTTTTCTTGAAAGATGATAGTATCTATTTTGTAGACATTGAAACTGTTTGAAAATTATGAGTCATGAATTCTTTGAATAACTTTGAATACAAATCAATACTGAGCTTCGGTTCTCCCGAATCAGAAATTAGATTTTTTTGTTTTGTTTATTTTTTTTAATATTTGCTCAACTGCAAGCACAGAAAGCAATCGAAAAACAAAATCAAAGAACAACTCAAAGCTAAGACTTTTCAATTACAACTTTCGATTTTCGTCTATTTCTTCTCTTTCTTCTTCTTCTTCTT
>BMAT01013766.1:41253-55373 GCA_019649035.1 Elysia marginata | reverse complement strand
TCTCTGTCTGTTTCTTTTTTTTTATTTCTGTGCGGCATTTTATTTGTTTGACCCGAATAAAAAGCAGCGAAACGTAGCGAACTCTATACGTCAAAAAGTTTACAACTACAAGTATAGTGTCTTTTATGTGACCATTATTGTTACAATTTTATTGCCAAAACTTGAAACAAACATAACTATTTTCAAGTCTATTGATTGAAAAGTTTAGAGAATGCCCTCAGTAATTCCCCGAAAGGAGGTTGAGATTGAAATAGTTAACCAAAAAAATGGTAGAATTCTAACCCACGGCATACAGTAGCAATGTGTAATAAAGTCATCATCTGTTTTATTGGCTTAGAGTTAGAAGCTTTCAGTAAACATGATAGCATGCATCATAATCATAGTCGTATTATCAGGTTACTACAAATGGTCAGAACTACGTGTCACGACCAGGGAGAATGAATCGGATGTCGCAAGGTTAACATTCTATGATCATAGACTTACTTTTTTGTTTTAACATTGCAATTTTCCTGCACTCTTAAACCTCTTACATTTTATGAAAATGTCAAATTTTTTAGGGAACGATATTACATTCTTCTGTTTGATTTATAATAGAGGGGTTGAAAAGGAAAAAAAATAGACTTTAAAAGGGTGTTTTCTGATGATAAATAGAATTACAGACTTCCGATTTGCCTCGGTTGCAAGACATAATGACCCAAAACACAGATAAACATACTCTTACATCCCAATCATCACTGACATGTTTTTATTTCCCTCTCTTCCAGAATCTTCGATTGATTTCGACTTTCCATCAACACTCGGTGAGTAGCGTAGCGTTGACAGGCAGGCTAAAATTAGCCTCACCTTGGCTGAGAATAGACCGCATGCTATTTCTAAAGGTTACCGTGCACGTGGAGCTTAGCGGCGTTACGTCTGACATGTGCGCTGTTTCCGGTTTTTACTTATTTTTTACTCTAAATATCTCATGAGCAGACGATTACCTGTCTTAGCTAGATTGAATTTCCCTATTTATATTTAGTTACGTCTTATTAAACAAAGAAACGTGGTTTATGGAAAGAACACTATTAAAAAAAACTGATGGAAAATTTAATACATTTTAGAAATACTGTTCAAATGAAAAACAGATTTTAGTATATATAATTGATCATTTTACTGTTTCTAATTACTTCCCTTGTGTTGATTTTTCTCATTGTTTTTTAAGCATGATGAGAGACCTGGTTTTGGACTGCTACAGATGCTGACATGCTGAACTCTTGTGTCTTTCCTTGACGGAGGCAACTGACATGCTGAACTCTTGTGTGTTTCCGTGACAAAGACAGCTGACATGATCAACTCTTGTGTGTTTCCGTGATGGAGACAGCTGACAGGCTGAACTCTTGTGTCTTTCTTTGACTGAGACAGCTGACATGCTGAACTCTTGTGTCTTTCCGTGACAAAGACAGCTGACATGCTGAACTCTTGTGTCTTTCGATGACGGAGACAACTGACATGCTGAACTCTTGTGTCTTTCCGTGACAAAGACAGCTGACATGCTGAACTCTTGTGTCTTTCCGTGACAAAGACAGCTGACATGCTAAACTCTTGTGTCTTTCCGTGATGGAGACAGCTGACATGCTGAACTCTTGTGTCTTTCAGTGATGGAGACAGCTGACATGATGAACTCTTAAGTCTTTCCGTGATGGAGACAGCTGACATGCTGAACTCTTGTGTCTTTTCGTGATGGAGACAGCTGACATGATGAACTCTTGTGTCTTTCCGTGACAAAGACAGCTGTCAAGATTAATTCTGTGTCTTTCAGTGATGGAGACAACTGACATGCTGAACTCTTGTGTCTTTCTTTGACTGAGACAGCTGACATGCTGAACTCTTGTGTCTTTCCGTGACAAAGACAGCTGACATGCTGAACTCTTGTGTGTTTCCGTGACAAAGACAGCTGTCAAGATGAATTCTTGTGTCTTTCCGTGATGGAGACAGCTGACATGGTGAACTCTTGTGTCTTTCTTTGACTGAGACAGCTGACATGCTGAACTCTTGTGTGTTTCCGTGATGGAGACAGCTGACATGCTGAACTCTTGTGTCTTTCTTTGACTGAGACAGCTGACATGCTGAACTCTTGTGTCTTTCCGTGATGGAGACAGCTGACATGCTAAACTCTTGTGTCTTTCTTTGACTGAGACAGCTGACATGCTGAACTCTTGTGTGTTTCCGTGACGGAGACAGCTGACATGCTAAACTCTTGTGTCTTTCCGTGATGAAGACAGCTGACATGCTGAACTCTTGTGTCTTTCCGTGGTGGAGACAGTAACTGTTGACATGCTGAACTCTTGTGTGTTTCCGTGACGGAGACAGCTGACATGCTGAACTCTTGTGTGTTTCCGTGATGGAGACAGCTAACATGCTGAACTCTTGTGTGTTTTCGTAACGAAGACACGCCTCACCGCTGCCGAGTACACCTCCAGGGATAAAACCTGACGATCCAATTTCAGTACAATCATCTAAAACTGAACATATGATATCTACCACTCTCCTCGCGCCAGCCCCCCCCCCCCCCACACACACACACTTACTGTTATCCATCCACTGTTAATTTAAACACTGCAGTGTTTTACTAGGCCTATCCATTATTCCAAAAAATTTGATATCACTTATATTCTAACTAATACCAAAATATGGAAAGAGATTTATTCAAAGATATGATAATTGTGCACAAGATTGTGTACCTTGGGGTCGACTGGCTTTGCACTGGCAGTTAAAAGGCCTGGGTTGGCACACGCTCGCTACTCACTGGGTAGAGTTGGCGCGGCACTCACGCTCTTGTCAACATAGTCCCCCCCCCCTCCCCCCGCGGGCTCTGTCTATAAGCCAGGATCTATAAATACTGCTGTAAAAATAACAAAATAAGGCAGATAAATATTGATACATCACGTTCTTCCCTCCACTCATGTACGCCAGCCAGTGTGATGGTGTGTGTGTGTTCTAGCCAGAGGCTGATGACGAGGATGATGGCAGGCAGGCGGGCAGGGAGTTGTGTTATTGATCCAGGCCAAGGCCAAGAGAGATGCGGAGTTCCTGGGCTGGGCTGTGTTAAACTAACCTGAATGGTAAACTGCCTGGGCGGTCCGCAATCAGTCCTGGCGTAGTCCCGGCCCGTCCCACATCTAGGTCACTGGTACACACTCCTGGAGGTCAACTCAGGTCTGTTTGTTCCTCTCACGTCGTGGGTTGTGGGAGGGGAGGGCGGGGGGGATTTGATGGTTAATAGGGTGTAGAATCAGAATAGGAAAGTGCGTGCTAATGTGGGGGGAGGAGGGGGAGAGGGGTAAGAAACAATAGGGTGGAATGGCAGAATGAGAAACTGATTGCAACCTAATGTACGCGAGTGCAATATTGAATATGGTAGAGATTGTGAGTTCATGATCAAAAGATAGAGAAAGAAGAGGAGGAGGGGTGAGCAGAGAGTAACAAGTCGCGGGTTTAATAGAGACGTGAGGGATCTTGAGGAAGGAATAGGGGAGAAATAATATGCCCTATAAGAAGTAGGAGGACAAAAAAAACAGATTACAACTTAAAGTAGGCGATCAGAAATCGGAGTACAAGATCAGGTATAATAGGAAAAAAAACTAGAGAAGAGGAAAACACGAATGAAAAACAAAAATTAAAAGTAACGAGACAAACATGTACAAGAGGTAAAGAAAGAAAAGCAAATCCAGGTATTGCTGTTTTATTTATCCTCAAGTTAGAGGAGGGTTTTAATTGCTTGCTTTAGGACATTAAAGTCACCAAGCGCTACTGCAATAGTAACTGCTGCCCTGGTTGGCTAGGGAGAATCATAGGGGTAAACCGCATGATGCGTGCACCTGTTATGTTAGTTGTAGGGACAAATGGTAGATTGGCGTTGACGAGTAACCCGTTCGCCTAACACACCGAGGAGCTAAGGTTCAAAGATCACTGTGTGCCATAGGATCGGGGATCCCCCATTAAGGCAGAATGACATTTTGTTCTAAAATTTTAAACTTGTTATTGTTTCAACAACTGAAAATCATGAACTTAAGAAAAATAATGATACTCTGTGTCTTCCTTATTTGTATATGGCTCAAAGAGCAAGCGAGCGAGCGAGCGAGAGAGAGAGAGCGAGCGAGAGAGAGAGAGCGAGAGAGAGAAATAATTATGTACCATGGAGTCAATCAAAACAACAAAACTAATCGGTAAAATCTAATCGAAATTCTATCGCGGTAATACAAAAACAAAAAGAAACAAAACACCAGAAATGAAACGCCCACAATAAAACTAAAGGGTGAAAAACACCAGCTGGCGCCACTTACATAATGAGGTCATGAGGTCATGGGGTGCAAGTGGAAACATCGCTCAAAAAATCGCTCAAAAAGGTAGAAAGACAGACCAGGAAGAAGTCGGAGTGACCAGTCCATCATCCTGTTATTTATACTGCAAGAGAGAGAGTGAGAGACAGACAGACAGACTCACAGACAGAGACAGAAAGAATGACTACTCGATCATCCTGCCATCTGCTTTATAGTGAGTTATCAAAAATCAACAAAAAGGTGTTCGTTTTACGCAATTTTTCTGTTTTATTCTTTTTTTTTTTTGGTGGGGGTGGGGTTTGTTGTTTTTCCTTCTGTCCACAAAACAAAAGTCGTGTTCCTAATTCTTTGAGGTTTTTTATTTTAACATTAGAAAACTAAGAAGAGAGTGAGAGCATTGTTGAAATTCTGGTGATGATGAAATTTTCTGTCTCGCGGCCAATCCAAACAAGTCAACAACTGCCGCACTTGTCACGTGATCACGTGTTGCTGTTTCAAACAGTTCAGCTGCCCAAGGGATTTTTACCCGAAAAAAAAAACAACAAAAACTTAAATGTTAAAGTAGACAACATTAAAGCCCTCATTGAACAGGTTTTTCTCCATCTTGTATTAAAACTCAATACTAAAGTAAAAACCGTGCTGAAATTATAACTGGTAAATTTTTTTTGCCGTGGAAACATAATTGTCAAAATATCGGCCGATTTTAAAAATATAGAAAAAGAGGGAAACGCTTTATTTGTTAAAGAATCCTTTAGGATATGTCACCTTTTTGCACTCATCTCAAGATGGTTTATAAGAACCCTGATACAAGAGATGATGAGTCTTCACAGAAGATGGTGAAAAGCCCATTCAGTCAGACCTTTAATCTTATCTAGTTAAAAATTTTTGGGTTTTTTTTTCCGAGTAAAAATTTAAATTCTTGTTAATCAAAAGTAAAACCTGTTTGAAATATTTTGATATGGTAAAGTACATTCTAGTAAAGGAAGTACAGTCATGTGTACTAACCTTATTGGTTTTCAGACTAAATAAAACATTTTTTTTCATAGTTCATGGCACACTTTTCGGCGACAGTCTAGAGCAAATTCAACTCGGACTGGTTTTGATTTCACTTGCTGGCTCGTAACCAGTGCACTGTCAAACATTTTTTTTATATAATTTTAGAAAAAAACCCAAAAAACGAACACGGTACTTGATTTTCTCTTTCTCTATAATTACTTTTTAAATCAAAAGATTTTATCATAACTTTTAAACAAATGATAACTTGCTTTCTTTTTAAATAAATGTTAAAGACTTAGAAAATAAATTGTTTAAAAAAAAACCCACGCATTCGGTGTGAAGTTTGAAAGTTCGGTGTTATTCTCACTAGTGGCGTAACAGATACTCTGTGAGTGTTATTCGAGGTCGGTGTATTTGCTTACCAAAACTTGTTGAATACGTGAAGAACACTTTCGATCTTACAAGAATACATGTAGTTGATTTCCTAAACTCGGTATGTGCATTTTGGTTGAAATCAGAGTTACGCCTCTTTGAGAACCCTTGATGTGTAGATTATCACATTACTATATATAGGCTAGGGTGTTTTAACCTTGACATTGGTAAAAGGATTCTATTATATGTCATAGTATTATGTGTATTTTACAAAGACAAAAAGAAACATATGACGCTTTTTCACAACTTGAAAAAAATACAAGGATTTAGTTTTGGAAAACCTATTTCATTGCCTGTTAGAAATAAGAAATTTGAAAATTATTCTTTTTTGTTTGTGTGTTAATTGTTGGGGGTTTTTTTTGTATTGCTGACATCACAGTACTTTGGTCACAAGTAAAAACCACAAGGTAAAGTCATAACCTTCAAAAACTATGTTCAAGTTGCCTGCATGTAAGCTTTCTTGTAGAAAATATATAGCAAATTTCGTGTATATTCAAACTTCGCTCATTAATAATTATAACAAAATTGATTGGGGTCATACAGTGTATCGTTTTGACTCGTCTCTCTCAGCGTCAGAAAAACGCCCTGAGTTTCTTTATTGTTATAGTTTTCGTTAACTATTCAATCAGTTTTCTTTTCATTCAACAGAACTTAAGCTGAGGTTGCTAAAGGATGAAGCCCTTGATTTCATTAGATAGGGATAAATATCTGTTCAGCCCTGGGAATCGAAAAATGGCCATTTGTAAAACTTAATTAGCTCCAGTCTTGAAGGTATCTATAAGTTTTTTGTAAATTCATGAAGCTCCACTGATTGGTTTGATATCGAGGCGATTGTTTTACTCCCTGTGTTTACTGACTTCCCCCGTCATCCTGGCCTTCGCGGTTTCATAAGCCAGTGGTTGCTAATCAACTTTTGTCACTAGCCTAGAGGGGTAAGACCTCCTCCAACCAACGAACTGAAAAAATTAATTTGCTTAGCCCTATCCACCTCTCTCTCTCTCTCTCTCTCTCTCTCTCTCTCTCTCTCTACCTCACTTTGTTTCGCTTTATGTTTAAAATCTCAACTTGTTTCATAAGAACCTCGGATTTGGTGTGACGGTACTTTTGATCCGGTCCGATTCCTTACATAATGAATCTTTTCAGGGTTCCTAGCTAGAACAATTCACTGCGTTATATAAATCTTATACAAAAACCTCATAACTTCTAATGATAATGTTTAGTAGCTGAGAGAACAGTGCATTTAACATACACATCTAGGGTTGAGGAAGATTAATAATAATAATAATAATAATAACAATATTAATATTAATAATAATAATAACAATATTAATATTAATAATAATAATAATAATAAATTATAATAACAATAATAACAATAAAAATAGTAATAAGAACAATACTAATAATGATGATGATCATAAGATTTGATCCGTGTGCTGATTGTCTAGCACTAAACTACGAAGGGGACTTCTATATACTTCACTTTAAGTCAGTAGATTTGACTTTGTCATAAAATAAATAAACAACAAATAAATTGTCTACCTTTCACATGATTTGGTACATGAAAAGAGTTAAATTTTCCTTCACTGAATCTCTTGTTTTCCTGTCCCAAATTTACGCAGCTCATACTTTTTGAGAATTAATAGAGTCCTTTCGCAATAGGACGAATTATAATTGCTAGCGTATTATTATTCCTTAATGTTTGGATTTGTTTTCTTTAATTATAACTATAAGATTTAATCTACTGAATAATATCTATTCCTGTACATTGTGCCGAGTGAAAATCTGTGTGCCTGTGTATCTGTCTGTCTGACTCTATCTCTATGTCTCTTTGCCTCTCTCCGTCTGTCCCTATCCCCCTCTCTCTCTCTCTCTCTCTCTCTCTCTCTCTCTCTCTCTCTTTCTCTCTCTCTCTCAGTTCTAGGAATCTTCGGAAAGCCAAAAGAACTTTAAACGCCTGAAACGACACACAACAAACATCAGACTCATCTAACAACAACAACAAAAATGCACAAAAACGTACCAACACCACCAGCAACATTTGTTTCAAACGTGCCGTGCGTGACGTGACAATGTCACGAATGTTGCGTGACAAACTGTGTGTACCTTGTCTGTTCGCATGAGAGGATGTTTGAGATTTAGGCAGTAATAGCCTTGAACGGCTGGTAAATGCGCCAATTAAACTGCATCGAACACCATACAAGGTTTTGTCCTAGAAATTATTGTATTGATTATTTTCTGAATAGTCATAGCGAACACAGACACTGACTTCGCCCCTCATTCATTGGTTAACCGAAATAAATACCCTGTATAGAGGGAATACCTTTAGGCTGGAAAGGCTAAAAATTAATGAGTTAGGACAATTTTTTTCAAATTTACATTTGCCTGTACGTATTGAGTCCATCACTCTTGGACTAGTAATTTCCCGCATTGTTACAAGGCTAAAAACTTTAGCTTGTAATCCAAACAAACAGACCGGATTTTCCCGCATTGTTACAAGGCTAAACACTTAAGCTTGTAATCCAAACAAACACACCGGGCAACGACTAAACCCACCAGTACACCTCGGCCGCTCGACCAATGACATTTATAATAATTGTCCTGGAATCGGTCCGCAGACTCGGCACAGAGGATTTGCACGGCTGCGAAAATCAGAGATTCACAGTTTCACACTCAGTGCAAAAAGGCCACACACACAAGAAAGGAGTTCTGCTTTTAGTTCAGCCCGCAGGAAAAATTATGCGCTTGTTTGATCATGAACGTTATAAGATAATGATGGACGTTTTTTTTTAAAGCTTCCAATAGACCAATACATTATTCGAGAAGTCGATGTTGGGAAAATCATATATTACAACTGTTGTTTGGGTTGTTTTGTTTTCCTCATTTCAGAGCAGAGAACAGTTTTAAAACAAGTGCAGGGTAGAATATTTTATTCCAAATTTGTGTTATCTACATAGATTTAGATTTTGTGTAGGGGAAATTAACCAGTTTAAGAATGGTATCTTTTTTATTTCTTTCTTCTGTTGTTATTTCTGTTATAAGGCATCTGCTGCTGTTGTTGTTGCTACTTTCTTGTTTTTGCAGGATTTTTGTCTATATAACTTCTCGTTTCCTTAGTTTTCATTTTCAATTTTCTATTTCCATAATTATTGTTCAATACAAATATACTTCAATTTTTTCGGTGAAGTTTTTTTACTATATATATCTCGACCCGTGACATTAAAGTTGTAAGCAGTTTTAGTGAAATTTCGCCGGATTGTCTGTCGGTGAGGGTGTGTTTATGTGTTAGGGGGGGGGTGTTTGTGTGAAAACAAGGACGCACGGTAATATACCATGAGAGCTATCATAAGTGTACACTGTACAGCTAGTTTTTGTCATAGTGCAGTGGACCGGCGGTTTTTCCTAGTATCGATTTACATCGATTCTTGAGAGTGAATAAAACTTATTTTCGATACTTCAACAACACAGTTTAAATAGTAGAAGTAGCCTGAATAAACGTGTACATAATTTTACTATGACCTGGAAGACAAAAAACTAGAGCATTACGATTCTAATAATCCATCTAATTCAAGCTGTTAGAACAGTTTAGGAAAATTCCCTGAGTTTTATCAATAGCTATAGAGGAGGCAGTGACGTCACATGCTATTAATAAATCTCTGTTGGGGAAAATCTAGAATTTGACGAAAACTTCGCTGTTATAGACCTCAGACCAAATATAATGCAGACACACTGGTCCCATATTAAGACGGCATCACAAAACCAGTTCCTAACCCGAGTCTCGTCTGCAAGAATCTTTTTTTTTTGTTGTTTGGCCGGCGTACATGTTGCCATGCGTAAGTTATATAGTGACTTATTGCGCCCGGTGCAAACGTACATTGCAAATATCCCAAACAAAAACTAATGCTGCAAATACCAAGTAAAATTTTTGAAATACAGAATGAACTATACAAAAAAGTATTAGGAACATGGACAGATTAAACAGCCGACAAATTAGATCTAAAATGTAGCTCCCTCTTGCTCGACTACTTTACAACGTGTGAAAAACAGAATACATGACAAATTTAGAAGTCACAAATATTTTGGGATATACAAATGCAGGTCGCACGAATAATAAACGTCCGCAGCCGTCTAGAGACGTCTGAAGACATGGAGACGTCTGGAGGCGTTCGGTGCCATTTGGAGCTGCCCAGAGCCGTCTGGAGACATGAAGACGTCTGGAGATGTTCGGTGCCATCTAGCCGTCTGGAGTCGTCTGAAGTCGTCTGGAGTCGTCCGGAGTCGTCTGGAGACATGGAGACGTCTGGAGGCGTTCGGTGCCATCTGGAGCTGCCCAGAGACGTCTGGAGACATGGAGACATCTGGAGGCGTTCGGTGCCATCTGGAGCTGCCCAGAGCCGTCTGGAGACATGGAGACGTCTAAAGACGTTCGGTGCCATCTGGAGCTGCCCAGAGACGTCTGGGGACATGGAGACGTCTGGAGGCGTTCGGTGCCATCTGGAGCTGCCCAGAGCCGTCTGGAGACATGGAGACGTCTAAAGACGTTCGGTGTCATCTGGAGCTGCCCAGAGACGTCTGGAGACATGGAGACGTCTAAAGACGTTCGGTGCCATCTGGAGCTGCCCAGAGACGTCTGGAGACATGGAGACGTCTGGAGGCGTGTGGTGCCATCTGGAGCTGCCCAGAGCCGTCTGGAGACGTGTGGAAAGCAGCACTCATATGGACTCTTACATATTGCCGTCTCGGACCTCTAGCCGTTTAAAATTTAGACCTAGGCTACGAGCTTTCTCCCGACAGACCATAACATTCCAAAGACATAACAACCGTAAAGACTGTGACTATATCAACCACTCATCATCTCAGTAAAGAACCCAACTTTGGACGAAATGAATGCAAACAAATGTAGAAAACAGTTGGCTACGGGTGGCTCCAAACGGCAACTATTCTAATAGAACCAACTGATATAAAATAGAAAAAAATATGGTGCAGACTCGTTTTGCCGTTTGTTCTCTTAAACAGAGAAGCAAAAATATGTATGTCTGCTTTTTTTATCACTTCTTGTTTTTGATAAATGCTCTTGCATTTCTTTCCACAAACTTTAACAACCGCAAGACGCCATGTTTGAGGAACAAATCTGGCCATTGGTTTTTCATAATTGCATGGTCGAAAATGTCAACGTGTCTTTTTATTTATTCTTTGTGTGAATTTATACGGTTGCGTGACTGCACCGGGCAATAGCGCTCGTGAGTTAACCTTTCGATGAAGGAGTCAACTCCAGGCCGCATTGGTTGTGCACTAAAACGTTAAGGCTGTCATCCACATGGCGTTCTGGACTGTGAATTAACGACTCAACTCAAGGCAGCATTACGCTGCACCGATTGAATGGTGCACTAAAAAGTCCTTGAAGCTACAATTACAAAGACAACTAATGAACCGACACTGCTGCTGTCATGGAAACAAAGTTTCGCCAGATGTCAAGTTAGCACGCTCTTATTCTCGATAATTCTCACTGCTGGTTTGGATTTGCTTATTGTTCCATTGTAGATAGAGTCTCACAAAATCACATAAATCAAAAGACAAGATATATTAACGCTGGTAAAAGATACACATAAATATGATTGAGTTGCATAGAGGCGTGAGACCAAGCTACGATAATTTGGGGTTCGAATCCTGCCATAAGGAAACCTTTTTCGACCGTTTTCACTTGAAATGCACTTCAGTTCTCTGCTATTTATATGAGTTATTTGTTTTAGTAGATGAAAAAGCTCAAACGAATGGCTTTGCAACTGAAATCGTAGAGAATTTCAATAGATGTCTTTAACTTTCATAGTTAGCTAGGCTAAATGCTGTCCTACGCCAGCGTACTTAGCTAGGTCTTCACAAACGTGACATCTGAGGTATATATTGACCAATATCATTTAGATTTAAGTATAAAAATAGAATAAAAAGACCAACTAGAGCCGTTTGAAAATGTTGGGCCGGCCCAAGTATACGGTCTATCTTACTAGAACCTTCCAAAGTGCCCGTGTTACGAGACTTGTATCACGTGACCTGGGCAATCATTGATGTTGGTTCCAATTGTCCTGATAGTAAACACTGTACAGCCATTCGTTCAATTTTTGTTTCTGTCGAAGTTTCGTCAACAGATCTACCTTTAAAGTTATTAAATTAGTTTTTACTATCGGCCCTACATAAAAACATTCCTCAACTTCAAAATAGAATAAAAGCCAGGCGTATAATTCATTGGTTTGTGTCCCCAGAGAACAGACTTTTAACTACGATATGTTCTGAGGGCAAGTTGTAAAAGTTGAAAACTATTTTCCAAATCGACATTACCTACTAAATAAGTACTAAAATCTTTATATTACAAACCCAATGGCATCAAGATCCTGAATCTGCCTATCTAGGTACAAGCATTAAGTGTCTTTTCAATTCCATATAATTTCAAGTCCAGAGTGATCTAGATAACTCGGCTTACACCTGAGAGTTTCTCCGGTTAGCGGACTTTCCGGCTGGTGCTAAAAATAGGTTAAGCTGAGAGCTCGCCAAAGGGGTATAGCTGAACCACGAGAATGACCAGGTGAGGAAAGCATTTGGCTCGGAGGCCAAAAACTAAAACATTGTTATGGCCATTCGAGATAAGTTTTGTACGAAATTATTTAACAGGCCTGGGGGGGGGGCCAAATTGGCTGGTACAGTGTCTAGGCTTACATTGTATAGTATGCAATTACATGTTTTTGTTCGCTTATTAAACTCATCATCACATATATGTGCATTCTAATTATCTCTTAATCATATTTTCAAGCGATTATCAGTAGGTTCGTAAATTATCAAGACTATAAAAAAGTTAAGATCTCAGGAAAGAGGCTGGGATTTCTTGTCTTCTACTGTGTTTACATGGGGATCAGCGAAGCAATGTACATTCCTAGGTCACGTGGTGTCAATTTTTGGAAAAAAACCTAGTAAGGCTTCGGCGACTTTTCATTGGCTCCTTCACACCACGTGACGTCATCGCTTTTACGATCACGTCTGTTATCTCTTACTAAAAAGTTGATGTCGATGATCAGTGGAGCAATGTCCTAGGTCACGTGGTGTTAATTTTGGGCAAAAGACCTAGTAATGCTTCGGCGACTTATTACTGGCTCACTTCATCGTTTTTAGGATCAGGTCTGCTGTCTGTTACTAAAGAGCTATTGACTGATATCAAAAAGGCATGGAAAACCCATACACGCACCTAAAAATCCTTGAACCTAAAACGAGAGCAGCAGTAACAACGAATCAAGCCCTATTGGGCAAGAACGGTCGCACCAGGGTGGCCAATGTGTGCACGTGCAGTTTTTATAATGCTGTCTGTACACAAGGGATAGATCTCTGTAGGCCGTTCTATCGATGAAACAGTTTTTAATTTTGACCGAATTGAAGATTAAACAAGCGAGTGTGACTTGGATGTTTGATTGGCAGTCGGCCAAAGGGAGAGAGAGAGAGAGAGAAAGAGAGAGAGATCGAAGAGATGAAGAAATAGAAAGAGAGAAAATACAAAGAGATAAAGAATAGAAAGACAGGGAAGTTGAAAATAGATGGACGAGAAGTTCGATAAGTGAATAAATAGAAAGATAGAGAGACAGATAAGACAGATAGATGGATCGGTAAAATAGATAAATAGCTCGAATTTCCGGTTTAGTTCATTTCATTTCAATTTAATGTTAATCAAATAACAATTATAAACTTATAGCTGATAAATAGGTGTTTAACTAGAAGACTAGATAATTACGTACGTAAGTAGATAGAAGCACTTTTAAAGTCTAGTTTGAAAAAAAAGGAATAAAGTGATTAGGATTGTTATCAATAAACAGATGGAGAAGTGAGTTTTGAATTATTTTTTATGATCAAAAGAGATATTAATGTTTGAACCAATGAATGGGCCATCACCAGTTGCTAATAACGTACGCACCTCTGAGCGCCATGCGGTGCTAAATTTCAACAATCAACTGACGTCATGCGAGTGCCGGATCTTGCACCCAAGTGGGAAAGTCAGGTGAGACCATGTGGGGGGGGGGGTGTCGTTGTTGGGAGGATCAACTTTCCTGTAAACACCGTGTTTATTCGGGTCGCAAGCCAGAACTTATCAAGTAATCAAGCCATCCCGCTGTATGGCACGCCTACATTGGAACCTAAACGTAACGGAAGGGCAACAGTTTAGCAGTGAAACCATCCACGCTCCGGTGAATGTTTAAGTTCGTCATTCTGTAACTGGACCCGCTTTGATTGTTCCTGGACCAGGATACGCCGCTCACCAGCCGTGACGTCACTGGTTCCTCAGCAGTAAACAATCACCCATTTAGATAGATAGATAGATAGATAGATAGATAGATAGAT
>BMAT01013764.1:46755-64843 GCA_019649035.1 Elysia marginata | reverse complement strand
GCCGTTACGGCCCTTATGCGACAAAGGCTGTAAATGTTTTCGTTATTAAATCAAATGAAAAGAATGCAAGTTAAACTTTACACCTGCGCAAAGCCCTGGCAACGGGTCTTCGATCAACTTAACAACAACCTGGCCGATTTTCTAACTTGCATCGCTTGTAATTTCTTAGAGCTGACACCTATAAGTAAACATCAAATTTGCTTGCGAGATAATTACTTGGATACCGGGACATCAAGTTTAATGCCACATTTCGCTTGCGATGATGTAAAACACCGACGTATATCCAGAGGCAATGTTTTTGATGTTCCAAACCTGGCCCTGAACTGTTCTGCCATTCAGTATGAGAAGTCTGCAAACGAAACATGTTCACTTCATGGTCTCTAGAATGGCGGTTGGTTATATTGGTATCGTCTGTGAGAAGCTCGCAAAGTTCGAAACCTTTTGTATGAGGTTCCACCGAGTTTAATTTTGCATTATATTCAACACTATGTAGTCGAAAGCAAGCAGATCCCTACAATCATCCTCGCGAAAGTTGTCTATAAAGGAGATGAATTTCTTACGAAGTTTTTCGAACCTCCTGGTACAACCTTCAGTAGTTTTCAAAGAAGTTTTCTTGATTTTTTTTCCTTCCGTGAAGAATCTTTTCTTTGCTTGAAATAAGCACAAAATTTGACAATTCTTAATTTCTATATGACTTGCGATGCACTGAGTCCAATAATTCCACGGCTTAGAGTCACAAGGTTCCATCTGCAAACAAAATACATTGCAGATAAAGCCTTTTTACTCTAAGCTAGCGAATTTTCGAAATTTTTGGTGCATGAACGAAGATATATTTAATAACATTCTTGAGCTTATAAGTCTTATAGCAAAGCAAGATACACATTATGCGATGTATTGGTGCAAGTTTTTCTTGGTGTTTCAAAGAAATAAGTGCATCAAAATACCATTGTGACGTTCTGTACACATCATCTGCTCTGGTTCCTCCGGTTTTGAGAGTAGTGCAATTTTGTGAGGTCCCTGCAAAGACATGTCCTCATTGGGTTAAGTTTCTTTTTAAGGTCCTCTGTTTCGAAACCAGCATCCTCTGACGACAAATGCCCCTACGAAAACACCTTTTAAATAAAGTAAACGGTTTGGAGTCCCCTAAAACGGTATTTTAAGCAGAGCAACGCTATCTCGGAAACCACTGCAGCGGCGCTTGCACCGACCGTATAGGCTGGTCATTCCATCAAACCCTGCATGCAGCGCCGGAGGGGGGGGGGGCGTTGGAATTTCGGCAAACATTGGTCTACATAATGATGCATACCAAAAATATGGAAAAAATATCTCTGCACTATTAAGCCATTTTGTGTTTATCTATCAAATGATAATACGCGCAATTACTCAATTGCTCAATTGTTATTTTTAGATTATTGCGGGTAATTTATAAAGCGGCTGGAATACGAAAGATTTGACGATGTTAAAACTGATGAAAACAAATGTTATAAAAATCGAAAATAGAATTCATCAATACTTTGAAATAACATGAACCTACACTGGTCAGTTCTCTTCCTTTTGTCCAAGTTTCAGAAAAATTCGTTCCTCCGCTATGGAGACTTTTGTAACTAAAGGTCAGAGAGGTCTAGGATTATAAAGTAAATATCAACAGTGGAAATCTATTTTTAAACCTGTTTTTGTAATGAAAATCTTTGACATGCTACGGGTTTGCACTATTTTTTATGAAATTCTAACTAATTAAAGAGAGACAAAACATAAGGTCATGTTTATATCTTTCGACACAGAATATCGATGTAAATGGCTACAAAAAAAAAAAAAGACAAGCAAAAAAAATCTCGAACAGTAGAGACCAAAGACATTGTTACAAGAGTTGATAACCGGCAAACAAAATAATTTTGATATTTAGATTTTTAAACACACATAATGTTCAAGAAATAAGTATAAATATTACATGCTATTGAAATTGATTTTTGTAACACAATGAAATAATAGTGCGAATTATAAATAAAATTTAATGACAAATTTTAGTTGTAATTACAGAAGTCATGAAAACGATTATGCTTTATCAAAGTGAAAATTCAGCAGATGAAAAACTAAAATCATGAGAGGACGATACTAAAACCTCTTAGTTTACCATAAAGGAAAACAGTACAACCACTCCATAATAGATTATGATTATTGAATATTTAGCTTGACGAGATCTGCCGATTAGTTATTCCATAAATTATATTAATCAATCAATGAATTTTAGAAACTTTTATTATTTTTTAAGGCCTCATATCGCAAGAACGTTTTTAAGAAACGGCAATGTTTCTTTGTTCAACTTTTTTTTACATATAAAGCCTTGCTTCTTCAGTTGATATTAATATGCTTTACTCACCGTAGGAAAAGCATTATCACTTAAACAACGCAATATTACACTGTCATGAAACTCATTGTACCCAAATAGCTTTTCTTAAGTTTTATACAAACATTCTTCCATTAAAATTGCCTTAATCGCATAAAAAGAGTGATCGATCAATTCTAACATGAGAGGACCAGGAAAAATCTTCCATAAGTATGAAGTAATTTGGGCATTGATATTTTTGAAATCACAATTCATGTGCTTCAAGATTCAGACAAAATCAGTACGTTAACCTCTTTTTACCCTGAGAATTTTATTTCGAAAACAGCTAAAACAGACTTTTCCTATCACAAGTTTTTTTGTTCACTGAAATTTGTGTATGATTTGTCAAGTTGTTCCACACATTCTTACATGTACGAGATTTGTGAAAAAATGTACAAATAGTTGTAAAATGTGGTGCAAAAGATATCAGACGAATATGATGTTATACCTTAAGTTTACATTTTTTACCAGACTATTTCAACAAGATAGATATCGTATACTTGAAAAAATTTTTTTTTCATGATTTGTGGTTGGGATGAGTTGAGGATGGGGAAGTTGTAAATTTTTTATTATCAATTTTGGTCAGGATATTCTACCTAGATAAGGCTCGGGCCTTTTTATATAGTTGGAGCTGGTCAGCTGTTCGGTTGTGGTCAGTTGAACAATGAGCCGCAACAATTCGTCAAAAACAAGTTACGCTGAAGATCATTTGCATAATGGCTTTGTACAAGAAGGGCTTTTCAGAGAAGCGGTACTGATGGTAATGTAATGGTCATTTCAGACAACCTGAGATCTTGTAATAAGAAATGCCCTGAACAACATTTTTTTGTCTTTTACCATAGCAAAGTCAGTAGTCGCAAAGAGTTGGTATCTTTACACTTGGAGATCACTTGATCAACCTTGGTGTTCTCCTTATTTCCCCCCCAACAGGATCCATTACTCTCTAGGACAATATTTGCATCAGATGGAATCAGGTCGATTTAAAAGAGCTGGATAAAGTTGCCTACAGGACAACATTTGACAGCAGACTGCGTCAGCCGGAAAAATACTTGGGCAACCGATATGTTAAATAGCTTACACATTAATTTTACTTTGGTCCAAATTTGAATGTGCTGCCATATGTGGATTTCTTTTAGATTTCACTAAATGGAAACTATGTATGGTACAGACCTGGTGCTGCTGACCTTCTTCATTATTTTGTCTGACCATCGCAATAGTTAGTATAAACTTATCTCCTCAAACTCCTGATGTTTTCTAGACCTAACCTCATGTCATGGAGAAGTTTGCTGATATCTGAAACGATCACCAATCCCAGAACAAGCCCGATGAAGGCCAACCCTCCGATCCCCATGGTTGTCGAACTAGCGCGTTCATCGGGCGCGCTGACCTTGCTTCTCTTGACACTAGACAAAGCTTCCGGTTTCACCTTGAGGTGGTTTACTATTTTCTCTTTTGTTTCTTCTACCTCTTTCGTGGTGATGGTAATATTGGTTTCTGGGATGTAAGCTCTTCTACAACGTGGACGCCATGTAGGAGTGGTATCCTCAGTGGTATCCTCAGTGGTATCCTCAGTGATATCCTCAATGGTATCATCAGTGGTATCATCAGTGGTATCCTCAGTGGTATCCTCAGTGGTATCCTCAGTGGTATCCTCAGTGGTATCTATCTGTGGAACCGATACTGTTAAAGGGTTGATTCCTGCCGCAGTTTCTGTTGATGAGACAATTGCTTTCGTCGTGATATCTATAGCCAGTTGGTATGGTTGTGCAGACGTAGCGATTTCTTCCGTAGTGATGCCTGTTCCTTGATTTTTAGTTTCTGTAGACACGACAGCTTCTCGAGTCCTCTTCACCACAGGATTCCTAGTTCCTGTAGGCGTGAAAATTTCTTCCGAAGTCTCTTCCATGTGCACGCTAGTAGTTTCTGATGTTGAGGTAATGTCTGAAGTTGCTTCTGTGATTAAATTTTTTGTTGTCAGATAGCTTGACTTAACAGTAGTGGAAGTCTGCACTACACTTACAGGTTTGATTGTCACTGTTGGTGTTCGTGAGGATGGGGTTTTGGTGTCTTCTTCACACGAATGTTTCGACTCTAGAGAGGTTTGATACAGTTCCAAATCGAAATCCTGCCAAAAATAGGGAACCAAGAGCGTAACGATCAATAATTAAATTTACAATTAGTACTTTTTAATACGTCTTAATTCTTGGCTAAATAATACAATACACTAAACATAGCAAAACACGCAATTTTTGTTTTAAAACTACAAAATTTGTTTAATCAGCCATACGTATTTTCAATGTATTTCGTTTTTTGCGTTTTGATCTTTACAAGAGGAAGATAATTATGCATAAAGGCCATGCATGTTGAAGTCATTAGAAAAAGGAAAAAGAGTAAGATCAGTATTACTGACGAATGTTACAGCATAAAAAACTACTTAAGCGATCTGTATGAGCCCATTATGAATCCATAAACTTTCTGTCTTACCGTATGCATGAGGGAGGGGTGCAATATGCCTAAAGGGAAGCAGAAGGTGTAGTTTTTAGTATTCCTTGTACTGAACAAGTACGCTCCAAAGGGTATGTTCTCACCGGACCGGTATTCGATTCTATAAACTTTTTCAGGTTGTGGGTGTGACAGGTGGAAGTAACACCCTGACCACTCTGTCCCTGGTAAAAAGAAATTTACATATGCCTGCGTTAGATAAGACTGAAGCTCAAAACCAAGTACTAAATAATATTTACAGAGGACTAGCGTTACATTTGTTATAGGGCATTGTGCATACCCCTCCCCAAAGTTACGACACATATCGCTATTGTTTGTTATTTTTACTGTACTTAAACGGTTTGTAATAGTATCGACAATGCTGCTACAATATTGAGATGTTCAACTTAACTGCAGCAATGAGATTAGTATTTTTTCAAAGTCATGCGCCAATCTAACACTTTTTCAGTTGTGTTTCGGGTTTTTATACCGAGTTACTGAAAGCGTATTTTCAATATTTCTATAATACACATGGTCCGGCATGGTTATTGATTATATTAAAAATTTGCATCATATTCTAGTGATGATTCCACTGCGATTCTTCTGCTCATGGTGTTGCAAATTCAAATGAAAACGCTGTTGACGCGTCAGCTGCCTTCACTGATTTAAAAAAGACGTGTTATTACAAGTCAATATGTACAACTACAAAATGCATAAAAACTACATCTAACATAATGACTCTTAACAATTTTTAGTCATAATACAACTTTATATAAATTATCATTCGGTTGATTCTAAAGTATTGATTCCGATCACAAGAATTAAGACACTGCTCATTAAACATGTAAACATGAAATTCTAATAAAAAGAAATAGAGCCAAAGATACGATGTTCTTGAAATAGAAATTTTTCTAAATTTTTGTCTACTTCATTATTTAAGTTGTTGAATCCAAATATTTAAATTACCAAACCTGAGACATCTTGACACATGTCAGAAGGTGTCGATGTTCCATACCCATCACGAAGGATTAAATGACTTCTGTACCGTGTGTTGACAATAACAGCTATAAAGATATCGGTCATCTTAGTGAGAGGTCCAACCATGACAAGTTGATAGGAGGGTCGGAACATGCTGGCCGGCAGTAACGTCAAAGAGCACAACCCATCTGGCATTGTTAGATAAAGATAAAGTCATAAATAATCTAAAAAATAAAGTCAGTACGGTATGTGCAAATCATGACAGTAACGCCAAAGAACAGAACCCATCTATCATTGTTAGACAACGATGAAGTTATATATAATTAAACCAATAAATTCAGTATGTATAACATTTTTTTTGTTTCGCAAACAATTCATATTTGCTAAAATGTTTAAAACTCTTAACATAATATTAGATACTAACTAAGCTTTTTTCGACTTTGCTTTCTGGTTATTGCTTCAAGATACAAGTTAGTGTGTTCACTTCCATAAATTTTCTATCCTGAGCCAACAATTTGAAAGTAACAACACCAGGTTATTATTACTACAAATAATGAATAATTCTCTTGTTTTGCTTTTTCATTTCCCTACACTCCCTTATTTGAAGAAATCCTACTTTTTAAAATCACTACATTTTTAACATGCGAATGTCGAAAGTAGATGAGTTCTCTAGACAACTCAGTAAAATACTACCTGTTCCAATGAGTCTGGCGAAGAGGTAGAAAGCCTTTGTTCCGGTCACGTGATAAAAACCGGATGCCGAAAACTCCAGGTGATAGACATCTCCAGGCCACTGCAAAGTTCTTGATTCAACAAATGAATCACCGCTTTGCACCTGAGATTGGGGTAAACACGGTAGGTTTGATATTGAAGTAACCAGACTACGATCTCATATTTCTTCTCGATTGGTTTTAGATATAAGTAGCTATTAGATCTATTTAGATTAGAAACACCGATTTTTGTTTTTGGTTTTGGTTTTTCTTTCCTAAACGTATTCAAATTAGGAATTAACACAACCCAAAATCAACGCATCTAAACGGATACGGTAGTTAAAAGGTTTACTTTTGCTGGCTATAAGGGTTACTACAATTAAACATTTCTCTCCCTCTCTCTCTCTCTCTCTCTCTCTCTCTCTCTCTCTCTCACATACAACAAAACAGAGGTTTTGAAAGTGTCCTTGACATCACTAGAAAAACCTACCGTCACTACGGTATCGCTATATAAGGCCACAACTGTGAAATGATCAGTGACGTTTGCATTCATGGGAAGTGAGGGGAAGGTAATATAGTCACTTCCAACCATGGACACCGGTAGAATCTGTTCGCAGCTCACATCTTCTGTGACGCTTTTATCCTGGATGAGGAAACTGTCACTTTAATATAGAAACCTTGGCGCTACAGGTATCAGGCAAGCGAAATAGAGCAATGGGAGAGAACAAGAGAACAACTTACTTGTAAAAATGTTATTTTTTTTCTATTTAAATAATACTATATATTTTGATTATATTTTTGAAAGAAAAACATGCAGCAGCGTTCTGCCGATGCATCAGTTTTTATCGCAAGATATACAATTAATCATGTTGTTTCCTGAAATTTTCTGTCGCAGGCACGGTCACAACTGATTAAGCTTTGGAAGCGCAGCGTAACTTTTGACACGTGCACAAAATTGAATTTTAAAACATTATATTGAAAACAAGGTCAGTCAGAACTTGTCTTGAGACCAATCTTATTTAATCGGTTGTCGGCGGAAGTTCGATTTAGTCTGAAGGAACGAATTTTTTTTAAAGCGTAGCTTTCTTGTTTTTTCATTACATAGTTGAAATAAGTATCATAACTTTTACACAAAACTGATAATTTTATCAATTTTCGATAGTTAAAAAACCCAGGCTGCTTCAATCTATCAGTGTCTTGTAAATTAAAATTTAGCACCTGCAGGTGATTTGGGTTGGTTGCGAGACAGTTATTGTCAACATTGACGAGGTACCTCTCGAGCATATCTGAACACATTCAGCGCCCCGGGGGAATGAACCATCTGAGCTGATTTGGAGCCGGAAATTTGGTGAACGTACAAGCTCTGATACTGTTCTTTTAATGTGGTGCCTACCACAGCCATATTACTGAAAATAGAGAAAAAAACAGGGAAAACAGTTGAAACACACACTGACACTTCTACATAATTGCATGCGAAACAAATGATGGTATACGTGATGAGTGTATTGTCCTAGCGGTTTTTCAGTGCGATAGAAAACAGTAAAATAATAATTCTTCAATCATTTTATAAGCTTTTGTTTCAATTCAATTTATTTTGATTAAAACGGGATGTAAAGATTTCGTGATAATTCAGTGATTTTTGCGCAAAGTCGTATACGATTTTATGCGCAAATCGAGTCAGTGACGTTCAAATTTGAAGAATATCTAATTCACCAGTTGATGTGTTGGGTCACTTGATTTACCTTGTTTTCTTAGCTCTCTATATATAAGAACAACGATGCTTCGTGTAGTCCACGATTTCAGAAGAAGGGAGTTTGGAAAAGGAAATCTATTTAAACTTACAGACGTGCGGAATCTATGTAAATTCTTTTTATTCCGTTCACGAACCTTTTTACGATTTTGAAAAGAGTAACCATTGGTTTTAGTTAAGTCTCTCGATGTCTCCCAGTACAACTATTGTCAGTGCGAATTTGACTTCATCTATTTCTTTTGTTATTTCACCCGAAGGATATTAGCACCGACACACCGTGCCTGCATGTGGTCAGCATGCGTCAATATCTAATAATACGAACATTTTACTTGTTCCACTTTGTGCATATTTTTATACAATCAAAGAGTTTGAGGTAATCGATGCAATAGTTGATGTTTTGGACCCTCCGCTATGCTTAGTGCAACTATGCGGAAGTTCTTATGACACAGTCAATTTTTACCCTGGGTGGGCTAGACAGGTCTGTTGTTAATGCATAAATCTTTCTTTAATAACATAATACCAAAGTCTGTTACTAGTAGGTCAACGTAAAACTGTTGTTAACATGTTAATGCTTAAGTCATTTGTTAAGAACGTAATACGAAAGTCTGTCGTCAATAGGTCAACGTACAAGTCTGCAGTAAAGAGCTTAATATATCAGTCTGTTGTCATTAGGTCAACTAACAAGTCAATTTTACTTAAGGGATTAATGCGAAAGCCTGTTGTCAATAGGTCAACGTACAGGGGGTTACGTACCGACTTTTTGTGTGGAGCATGTTTAGCGTGAAACTGAGAGTATCTACATCAGTAGAGAGCACAAGGTTTATATTTGTGGCATCTACCTCTGTTGATATAAGAGCTAAAGCAGAAAAAAAATAAACAGTTAAAAGCAGAGAATGAATAAGATGAAAAGCCTACGACAACTATAAGTCTGATTTTTAATGCTCATGTCTGAATGAAAAAATGTCTGAAAAACAATCACTTAAATTCAAAGAGACAATACAGGCATATACACAAAAACAGCATGTCTGCTATGATATATGGAGTTCTAAAGTAAATTAAAGAGTGGCTTTTTTGTTTAACGTCGAATTGATCATAAAGCTCTAAACGCATGCCAGGATTGGGTTCCTGCCAATAATAATACTTTTTGACCTCACTAAGGTGCGCGTCACTCTCACAAACTGACTCAAGTTTTCACTTTTCATAGCCGGACACTTGTTGAACTGAGATTGAGGTGAGGCAAAGTAAACAAAGAGCCTCTTCCTAGGGCTAAACGCCGTCCTACCAAACCAGGACTCAAACACCAAACATTTGAGAAAAGATTAGATCATGCTTGTTACAGGCTTGTATGGGGTCATGCATTTTCAAACTAGGTACAATACACCATCAAATGATGTCAAAGAGCCTTTTACGGCTGAGCATATGGAAGGCTTTGTAAGGGTGGTCTTGGTCAGCTTGTACAGGACCAAGTACCAGTATTCTACAAAAAGTGTTTAGCATTCAAACCTTTATTCAAGAGCCTGAGTTGTCTTTGCTTGTCGGTCCGAAAACGTCTCCTGCTTTTTTTAAAGTCTCGAGATAGCTTGCTTGGCGCTATTGAGCCGAGGTAGAAACATATCTTCCATTCACTAGGACTTAAATTGAGACTACCAATGATGATGGTGGGAGTGGCGATGGTTCTTAGTGTCGGTCTTCTTGGTGATCAAATTGAGATCGAACTATTTGTGCTACTCCATGGGATGAGTACTGAGACACTAAGTATTAACGTGGGTAGGAGTTGAGGCACCTGCGACGATGAAACTTTAAACAACAGAAGGCAAAAAAAACAAACAAACAAATTACTTCATTGTGATGTGTTTTGCCAGAAATTGTTCCTTTACCCCATCGTCCTCGGCGCTAAATAGCTGTAGAAAAAAGCCACGTAAGAAATATAAACCGTTTCATTGTGCTGAGTTTGGCTAAAAAGATTATTGTTTCCTAACTTTTTCGAGGCTAAAAATTACAGCAAAAATATAACTTCGATTTGTCCGATTCTGTAGTTTGTCAAAATTCACCTAGACCATTGTCTTTCTGTCCTGGGGGTATGAAGAAGGCACTAGGCATCCCTGACGTAATGGTATCCATCACCAGCCAGGAGCAGGCAGACTTCAACCAATAACCCAAGATAAAGAAGAGAACATCAAGTGGGTCTGTGGATCTTATCCGGAGGTATTTCTGGTGTGTACCTGTAGGAAGGATACAAATTAGTTTATACTTCATTTTGTCTTTACTGTCGTAATTTCTTTTTAGAAGGAATTAGAAGTTAAGTGGTCAACAGTACAAAAACATAGATCATTAGCTTGATTGCGTTTTGTGAATGACTACGCATCTTTTTTGTTTATGGTCAATACCTGACTAAACTATCTAGTTTTTGTGTGATATTTAGAAATACTTTTTATTGCGCGATAGATACTTGAGATAGCAGTATACTTACTCACCGCTGCCGCTAAGAAACAAACGATCAACATTGATGTCATACTGAAAGCCCTCATGTTCAAAGAGGCTTTTAGTCTCAATGTTTCCATCAGGGGATGTGGTTATCTCCACATAGTTGAGACCCTGTTGCCCTGGCAACGAGACAACACTGAGCATGGCTTGCGTGTATTTGTCTGAAGCGAATCCAGCCCACAGCTTTTTAGGGAAAACAACTACATAGGAGTGGGAATAAACTGGGACCACTGTTTTTTAGAAAGAGGAAAAACAGGAATTTTAGTGCAAAGAAGATAACGTAGCGTAAAGTAAGATTTTTTTTTTGGGAAAACATTCATGTCTCTTTTGTTTACAGTTCAGTTGTTTAAAACAACATTGGCTGTTCTAGCGTATAAGTTTGGCATTATGAGCAATCTGAAATATTTCTAAATTAAACAAAACGCTGGCTCAGCGCCATTTTAGAAAACTCAATATGAAAATGGGCTGCGAGGTGATCTATTGGGGCAATCTCGTAGAGGAAAGATAAGTTTTAAATAAGAAACGAAACAACGTCTACCGGTTTCTAGAATAATTTTATCCTTACGACTGAGAATTCAAGAGAGTAGTTGGCTCAGAGTTCGATAAATATGGCATCGTAAATGTAAAGGAGAGAAAAGAATCAAAACACAATGATTAAAATAATTGTTAACTGATTCATAAATGCCTTTACAGAGTATTGTTATAGGAAGCATCGCAAGTGGAACACCTATTTACACAAAACGGAATTGGCTCACTAATGAGAAAGAAAAAATCTTATCAATAAATGGAATGGTTCTGAGATAAATATTTCATTACAGACTGAAGCCATGGCCCACTTTGTTTAAATTGTTTATTTCATAAAGCAAGTTGTTAGAAAAATTTAGTAGAAGATAGGCGCAATTAACCCTTAGCGCAGAAGGATTTAACCTCGATCCTGGCTTGATTTAGGCGAATTTTCGTATTTAGACAAGAATTTTAATATTGTATACTTAAAAATGTATGACTAGCTGTATAGTCCCATCTCTGTAAACGAGGGGCACGCGTTGATTTTCTGAGGCCTATTGTAAGCGTCTTGGTGCGTTAGCTCTATTTTTGATAATCTTTGTTTTTTAAGATTACCTTTGAAATTCTTAACTGATTTTTTTCAATTTTATAAAAAAGTTTTTTCCCTCACCCGACCGCTTCGTCAATAAAAAGATAAAACACACTATACGATTCAATCATTGTAATGAAACTTTTTTTTAACCAACCTACATTTTTCACACACATATGAGTGAGGTTCATGCGGAGGGGTTCCACTAAGCGCGACATCGTTCCAACCGTCTAATCCCTCTCTGAATTCCATGTAGTCCTCAGAGCCGTGAGAATCATCAGGCTGATGTTTAGCCCATCCATTGTAGGTGTTCTCAACTAACTGTCTACTGTAGTCCCATACAAACTGTCCTTCTTTTGCCTCGTCTGTTGCGCCTAAGAACAAATATTTGGCAGCTGAGAATGAAGATAAGTATTAGTAGTACATGGCAAAGACAAATACTTTGGGTAGACATGTTGGCAAATAATACATTTATAGATAGTTATGAGGTTTTTGTTGGTGATGGGTATAGTTCTAGGCAAGATGATGTCGTTTCTAGCAATTAAGTTGATGTGGCTGTTGCTGCTGCCAATAAAGATAATAAGAATGATCGTGGTGACTTTTCAGCGATCAACAAGGAGTCAAAATATAAACATAAGAACCCACTACATGATGGGGTTTACAAAAAAAAAGTTTAAAGATCAGGAAGTTGTTGATCGTATTAATTTTGATTAATCAATCATATGTTGTCAACATGATACACAAGATGTCATAGCCAATTATCGCAATTGCGCAGATAGTTTTACAATACTGCAGGCGTTTTCAAATCACAAGGCTTCAAGTAATGAAGTAATAATGTTCATGCGAAATGGTAGATAGTTTATCCACACCGAATACATTTCGAGATCTTTGTGACTTATAATTTTAAATTATGTTTAAATAAAAGTTTAAATGGCACAAGCCTGCCTTACTCACCTGGTGTGTCAGCTTTATATTTCTCAACAGTGCGGTCCAAAATTTCAGTGATGAGTTCAGCGAGATAAGATCCCTTTTCTTGACAAGAAACCTGTCCATAAACAGATACCAAAGTAATTAAGTGCTTCTACTTTTATGAAACACTACAATGTTTGAGAAAAATTAATGCCTCTTTTAAAGTTCTATGTATCATCATGTGCTTATAGAGAGTAGCTATGCATGTAAACATCAGTGTCTTGTGAATCACATTTTCACAAGCAAACAACCAAAAAACTCGAAGAAAAGAAAGTATCAAAAACGTAGTATGATTATTGTAAGCCATGTCTTTACTAAAGTTGATACTGGATCTAATGCTCTTCAATAAAAAAACTACTTTTGTGAGGCAATACAATTCTTTAAAATATTTCAATTGTTGACAACAAGCAAAAATCAACCTGCTAAGAAATTTCTGAATGTACAAAAATATTTCAACCTTAATCAACCTGTAGAGGGAGAAACTATTTTTTACTGTACTATCAACGCCAAATACACAACATTCTCTATGTCTATTTCTCAAATAATCCACAGTTGAATATCTGACCACCATTTTGTTCTATTGAAACTCAACACTAAAAAACTGCAGGGAAAAAGACTGAGGTATAGAAAGAAAAAGTACATAGACACTAGGAATCTTCAGATAGGTCTTTGAGGAAAACTTTGTTGAGCAGAAAGTTAATACTTCAACAGGCAACTTTCTTATATTTTGAATGAACATTTTCCAATAACAGATACATGTATAGGAACTCGTGGTAACACCCAGTGATATAGTCCAGAGGTTCGTACGACTAAGATAACTGAATACTTAACTGAAAAAGAATGGAATCGGTCAAAACTTGTTCATCCTCAAATACTTAAAAAGGCAAAAAAGTACTAACAAACTCATGGTCTATGCCAAAGAGACACATACAAAGGATAAAATCAGTGAAAACAAGCGGGACGCCAAAGAACTGTCCAGGATTAGAAATGGATTAGCGAAACATTCAAAACTCAACGATCAATTTCTGTTTACTGAAAACAAACAAGAAACCACGGAGATCTTTGCAAAATACTTAAAGACAAAAAAATTGTATAAGAAAAACTTTAGAAGAGACAAGAAAAATGCAAGAGACAGTCAGCATTACACCAAGGGAAAAGGGTCAGGATTTGTTCAATCTTGCTACCAAAGAAGAAATACAAAAACACCCTGAAGGTTCTATACCTCCAGACCTGTGGTTTGATGCAGTTCCGGCAAAGATTGTCATTTAATGGGCAAATAAATTGTCCCACAACTAATCAATAGTTAACAGTAAATTTAAATCATATAAAATGCATCATATATGTTTAAATCAGCCATTGCTAAACCGGGTGACTTAAGAACTATACATCTATTGATTATCAAAAATTATAGAAAAACTTGTGGTTGCTATATTGGAGTCTTACATGACTAGAAAGGGTTTATTTCCAAAGTTGCAATCCGCACATAGAAGGGGCTATAACTCAAAACAGCACAACTTCGTGTTCATAATGGTAATACTGTGGTCTGATATCTCAGAGACAAAGAGAGTAAAATAAGGTAAAGAGCCTTTTTATATAGCGCTTAATCCACTGACTTGCTTAAAGTGTTTTGCATAGGTTCGGTGATAGACTATTACAAACCAAAATTACCTTCTGAATTTAGAGAGGAGAGGCGAAAAGCGCATCACTTTAGCACTCTGAAAAGATCTTTCCCCGCCTACAGTCGAGTACTTCTTTAACGCATGATAGGAGCTAAAAAACGTGTGTAAATAGCCTCTCTCCAGTATTAAATATCGGCCTGCCAAAAGCAAGTATCGAACGCCCCGAAACCTGAGCGTATACCACCAGACCGTGACGTTACAACAAGCTATGCTTGTCTTGTTCGGTTTAGGGCTGCCTTTGATACTCTTGACAAAGATATCCTATTTCAATATTTATGGCTATGCCCTCAAAAAGCTTGAAATGGCTTCAATCGTATCTGAATGGTAGATCAATGTCTATTTCTATTAATAATTAATAGAATGCATACTTTGGTGTTCTTCGGGGTTCGGTGCTTGGCCCATTACTTTCTTTAATGTATAGAGCACCCTGAGAGCAAAACAAGAAGAATCATGAATGGCGTGCCTCAGGGTTTAGTTATTGGGCCAACCCTTTTTAATATCCACATCAGTGACATGCAGGAAAAAAACTTTTTTTTACTAGGTTACACAGACAAGTGGGTCTTAATACACCAATCCAAAGAATGAACAGAAATTTATAGAAGACATCCTCAGCAAAGATACAACTTCTCTAAAGGAATTCTTCGACACCTGGTACCTGAACATTTACACAAAATCAGTATCAACCGCGTTTCATCTCAACAACCGCGAAGCATCAAAATCATTAAACATCAAAGTAAAAAAAAAAGAAATTACCATCTATTCTCTATTCTGTTCTGTTATTTTTTATACACTATATTTTTCCCTTTCGTAATATTTGGCTTTGTTACTCTGAGTAAGAGTGTTGCCACGCTGCAGTCCACTAATGTCCCAGCAGACCAGTACATAAATATGTTGGCTACCAGGGTGTTACTGGCGCATATCACAAATTCAAAAACTCTCTCTAGCTGAGTACCCATTTTTTCAGGTGGTTGGACTGGAGAAAGCTAGGGTAAATTACTTTCCCAAGGCAACTGCAACATGACATGGTCTGGAATCGAACCTGTGACTTCCAGCTCTCATGTCCGACGCGCTAACCACTCGGAATGTTGCCCCTAAGATCACATCAGATCCCAGCCCCACGTATTTGGGTGTTTCATTCTAGACAGGCAACTTAACAGCCTCAATTATCTGATTTTTATTTATTTGTCGAACGTTCTTTTTGCAGCTTTTTGAGAGGTTCCTGTTAGGGCATTAAAATTCGCGTTCATGCTAAAAAACTTTTGAACAAAAATTGAAACAATGGAAGATAAACACGTACGCTTTCCAAAAAAAGTCGATAATACAAGAATAGTTAATGATTGTATTAAAAGTGTAGTCAATTTTTCATATCCCCCAAAAGATCGGAAGGCTGAATAACACACATAGTAAAGTTTTCCAAAGTTCATCGTCGAATCTAGATTGGATCTAGATCTACACCCTAGGTGAAGTGTCTAAAACTTAACCTACCTCTAGAAATTATTTTTAGATAAAACTGGATTTTAGATCTAGATCTAGATGACTATTTAAACCTAGAATATGTGAGAGGTCTATATCTAAGGCTTTGCGCTGTTTTTTTTTTATTTTGTTTTGTTTTTTGTTTTTTTTGTTTGTTTGTTTTACGCTCTGCGTGTTATGTACCCTTCCACATTTAGAAGATAAAGGCCTAGATGTTTCTTCGCAAGGAGAGGGGAGTAGGAAACAATAATATACAGATTTACAAAAATTTGAGAATGAACAAAAAAACAAAGCAGGGATAACCAAGGGTATACAAAGAAATGTATTCAATTTTTACACACACCCAAAACGATCTGAAGGCCAAAAAAAAAAATCCAAAACTAATTTATACTTTCGCCGGCTTCACAAGTTTGTCGTTGAATCTAGATTAGATCTACATCTATGGTAGGCCTATGTAGAAAACTTGACTTATTTCTAGAGATTTATTTAGATGATTTTATCTAGGATTCAGATGTAGATCTAGAAGACTCTTTGAAATTAGAGTTTAGATTTAGATCCAGCCAAGATTTTACGTAAATTTATGTTTTGTTTTTGATTCTGCATAGCATTGTTATTTCAATGTTACAGAGGTTAAAGGCCGAGATGTTTCTTCGTGAGGACACCTGATAGGAAAAGACAAAAAGATGAAGAGAAGGTGATTTTATTTGAGGGATGGGTGGGTTGAGGGCATTTGTAGCCATGTAGCCAGACAGATGATTTTAAGAGAAAAGAAAATTTGTGATGAGACGCAAATTGATTTGTTCAAAGTTGCAAATTCAAAACGCCGTTATGTGAGGCCATGAGGAAAAGGAAACCAGCTTTTGGTACAGTCTACTCTATTACTAGATCAGGTTGGGTAGATTTTTATTAGTATACAAAACAAAATTAATACATTCTTTTTTTCAAACCTTTGCTGCTTTCCAATCGTCGGCACCGTGATACATGATGAGACACCGGCTGGAAGAAAATACACCACTACACTCTCCGCTCAGATCTTTGGAAAAGTATTGTTTGAATCAGGGGTTATTTTAAGGCATGTGCAAATCAAATTAAGATGAAAGCTTAGAAGGTTAGTTACCAGTTTATAAGTAAAATCAGGAAGATAAGGAAAAAACTGACATAGAGAAAAAGTGAGAATGAAAACCTATGAGGTTTTTTTTTATTTAGACAAAATAGTAAACATGTTTTTAAACAAAAAATAACTTTGTTAATCTCAATCCAGTATAGTTTTATAATTAAAGTGGGCCGAAGTTTTACAACTCGACCCTCGCAGTAAGCAAAGTGTTGATTGAGATTATCATTAACATTAACACTTTCATTATTTTCCTTTATTTTATGTAATAATTTTTATTGTTATACTATAATTGTTATTAATATCATAATTAATGTTATTCTTAAAATTTATTTTGTATTATGACCATGATAACTGAAATTTAAAAATTTTATTTTATTATCATTATTTGTATTATTGCCATTGATAGTGATTGTATCCTTCAGTCACCGATGACTATGTATAAGGGGCGTTTGAGGATTAGATGATTTTTGTAGCAGCAAAGCTAGTGCTTCATTGGCAAACTGCCACGGTGACGAGAGATCAAAGTATAATTATCTAAAGAGGCGTTTTCGGGTATTTTCTCTTTTCCCTCTAAGTTAATAACTATTTAGCAATGTTGATAGAACACATGCTGAGTATACAGACGTTTTAATCTTGATAGAGAGGTTTTTATTTTCCATCTCTGTGTGCTAAGTCTTGGCATCATTGAAGCACCCTTCCCTATTTTGTTTTATTTCCACTTATAGTGTCAGGATAGTGCAAACATTTGGTTTCAAATAAGTTAATTCTTCGGCCACATTCAATAAGTGATTGCCAGTGTTTATTTCCGTGATTTGCTTAGCATTCTGCTTATGATTTCAGTCTTCTTCAAGTTGATAGTACGAGGTTTAGTCAAAAAGTAAAGTCTTTTTGTGTGTTGTAGGGAACGTTTGGTTGGTAATATATCAAAATGAAGCATTCCCAAAAGTTGGTCCATGAAACATGGACATTGAGGT